>JAMQGT020001474.1:0-12810 GCA_024447675.2 Pterophyllum scalare | reverse complement strand
CCGTGTTGTGCCTGCTAACATTGGTACTTACTGGGGAGTGTTATGTAACTCATTCAGTTGCGTATTGCTGGCTATGTCCAAGATAGAAATCAAGCTGAGTGACATCCCTGAAGGTAAGAACATGACCTTCAAGTGGCGAGGCAAACCACTGTTTGTGCGTCATCGCACAGAGAAGGAGATTGCTACAGAGGCTGCTGTCAGCCTCACAGAGCTGCGAGACCCTCAACACGACAAGGACAGAGTCATCAATCCCACCTGGGTCATCGTCCTGGGAGTGTGCAGCGCATCTGGGCTGTGTACCCATCGCCAATGCCGGTGAATATGGAGGTTACTATTGCCCCTGCCATGGCTCTCACTATGATGCGTCTGGCCGCATTAGGAAAGGCCCCGCTCCCCTCAACCTGGAGGTACCTTACTATGAGTTTCCAGATGAAGACACAGTCGTAGTGGGATAAAAGGCACTCACGAGACTGAGATGGCTTTGTACTACAGTTGTCAGTCTGTCACAAGCATGATAAAGGAATATTCAGGTGTATTAGTGAGAACATGTTGAGGTATTGGCAGGTTTGCTTCTCTTCATCAGCTCAGTCAAACATGATGCCACATCTGCTCTGTTGGTTGTCTTTACCTGTCTTATTTAATGCCATAAAGGCACATTACACATAAAAGCAAGCAGGAGGTATTCTCACTGTTTACTTGAGCTTTTGGTTCATGCATTCAACACTTCATCCTGTTTTTTCTCCTTTCCTGAGTATGACTTGAACATGATAAACACCTGCTTGTCTACAGTTATAGTCCATCCAGTTACTGGAGAGCAAATGTTGTTCAGATGTGGATAATAAAGATTTTATTTTAATTGACGGGCCTGAGATAAACCTTTCTTTGCTTTAAGACCAAACTAAAGTGTATCGATGTTCAGGTTACATCAAAATACTTGATGGAAGCTGAATAATTCAAGTTTTTAAGCTCCAGTGTTGATGGGGACGACAGTCAGGGGAGCTGATCCGGTACTGAGCCATCTGGCATCCATCGACTTTTGGTTGAATTTGCTGCTTCTCTGTCATTTATATTTAAAATCTTCTGAAACTTACAGATACTCTTTGGGTAAAGCTCTACAAAATAAGGGACACAATTTTTTTTTTTTTTTTTTTTTTTAACTGTACATTGATGTTTACCTTTAATCTCTACTCCTCCCGTATTCCTAGGCTGACTCTTGAAACTAGGTATGAGTTTTCAAAATGCTTCAAATTTTTTATTTCACATTTCTTTTTAAATTTTTACCAATTTTTCAAATTTTGATGAAAACCAGGATATTTGTGTTTAACGTCATTGACTACTTCTCCCTTTATTTATTGGCTGAGTCTTTTGAAACTTGCTACAAAATACACATTTGGCAAAACTTTACAAAATGCTGTAGATTAATTTCTTATTTTTCACTATTTTTTAATGAATTTTCAAGACTGTAGATGGAGGTTTAACTTCAGTCGCTACTCCTCCCTTATTTTGTGGGCCAATTCTTCTGAGCCTTGGTGCAGTGAACACACAAACCAAGGCAGAATGCTTCAGACAGATTTTCAGTTTTTGACTTGGTTCTTTACAAATTTTTGACACTTGTAAAAATAAAATAAGTATGAGCTCAATGATGGTTGACCTGCAGCCAAATTCTTTTCCACTCAAATATATCACATATTGTACAGTTTGACAGTGAAGTTTTATAAGCCAACAGTTTATTTTTTGGTGTTTTTTTTTTAAATGCATTCTCATAAACTTATAATCAATTTTAAATACGTAGGAGCAGGCGTCGTTCTGTGGAAGTCGTTGTGTTCCCCCACCATATTTGAATACATTGGCCGGGAAGGACGTCTCCCTTCCTGCCAATCTGGTTTTATCTATGTGGCTAGAGACCAGCAGCATACACTCCCCTCCAAAAGTATTGGAACAGCGAGGCCTGTTTACAGTTGACTGAAAATTTGGGTTTGACATCAAAAATCAACATGACACAAAAGATACACTTCTCAGCGTTTATTTCCAGGTATTTACATCTGGATCTGATACAGTTCAGAAGACGGCACCTTTGGTCTGAAGCCACCCATTTTTCTTGTGAGCAGAAGTGTTGGAGCAGATAAACTTAAAATAGATTAAATTGAATAAGACTTAATATTTAGCTACAAATCCTTTGCAATAACTGCATCAAGCCTGTGGCCCACTGACATCTCAAAACTTTTGCATTCCTCTTTTGTGATACTTTTCCAGGTGTTCACTGCAGCCTCTTTCAATTTTTCAGTCTCCTCGTTAGCAGGTAAAATGCTCTATAGGGTTTATTGGAGACTGACTCACTTCCTGCCCCTGATGAACTCTTTTGTAATTTTGGCAGTGTGTTGTGGGTCGTTAACTTCCTGAATGATGAAGCATCTCCCAGTCAGTTTGGTTGTGTCTTTTGTTGGGCATTTTTATCACTTTGATGTTGGTATTTTACTGTTACTAATTTTATATCCTTTATTAGTACCTATATTAGTCACACACACTGGATTAATGAACACTGTATGCTTTAGATCAGTAGGCTAAAACTGAGGCCTGTTGTATTCACTCCCTTGGATGCTCAGGGCCTCACTTTTATCTCCTATTAAAGCCAGTCTCATCTATATTTAGAAGCTTCACTTTTAACATGACACTATATCACCTTTTTTGAAAAACTTCAAGTTGCTTTGGACAGTGGGCCCTTGAATTTGGGGTTGTTTAATATGAATAAAGCGTGGGAATAAAATTTTTATACTTGGATAAAACTGCCATAAGTTTTTATAGTGCAAGTTTTAGAAAAGCTGTCAGTGGGAGTATTTTTGGGGTGGTAGGTTTAGCTGGGAAAAGTCTTTCATATTGACAGCTGTTAGATCTACTGTAGATTATGAGAGGCCTCGGTGAACTGCGTCTTTGGATCTGCGCAAAGAGGAATGGAACTTTTTAGTGGAGCCCAAAGGTGATTGGTCTGTATCAGGTTTCAGGGGACAACATTTAAATTAGGAGGGGTCAAAGGCAAGTGGGAAGTTACCATCTTTAAAGATATAAAACAAGTTGCCTGCTCTTTGTGGCTCTTATTGTTTCACTCCTATTCCTCCCTTTCCTGTCCTCTCTCTCTCTCTCTCTCTCATATATATATATATATATATATATATATATATATATATTGTCTTCTTCTGTCACTTCATCCCATCCTCATTTCTACTGTCTGTGCCTTCCTAAGAGACCCTCTCACTGTCCCTGCACTGAGCTCTGAGGTGATCTAAGTGACCTGGCTGTTCAATAGGCAGTTGCTTTTATACACTGCTTAAAAAACACTTTGAAAATACATCAGATCTCATTGAAAAAAAAAACCTCATGCTTCATATCTGTACTGATATGGACTGGGTAATGTGTTAGGAGTGAAAGGATGCCACATATTTTGATGGAAATGAAAATGAAGGGCTGGTGTTCAAAGTGAAAAATGATGTAGCAGGCTGCTACTCAGTAGTTTGTATGGCCCCCACATGCTTGTATGCATGCCTGCCGACATCAGGGCTCCTAATGAGATGATGGATGGTGTCCTGGGGAAACGACTTGTAAAACTTATTTTTATATGAAATTAATCTGTGACTTAGTGGAAATATGTGGGAAATTAGATGATAAAGGATACATTTCTAGAGATTCTAGATTCTGAAAAAATATCCAAACAGTTTGACTTCTGTGGTTTTACAAAATGTTACAAAGTAACATTTTGGTGACAAAAGAAATCATTTTGACACATGAATTAGAGCTACAGGCTTTGGAGATTGAATACAGTACTTTGTTACATGCATGCATGCATTTTGGGAAATGCACCTTGAAAGTTGAAAGTAGAGATTCTAGATTCTGACAAAATATCCAAACAATTTGTGTCCAAGAAACTGAGAAACACTGTACAAGATATGCATATTTCCAGCATCGAGACTGGTTGATTTCTCTGATTCAAATTGATCAGTGTAACATCAAGAATATTTTCAGATACACATGAACATATCCTTTTTTTTCATGTCCTAAAAAAGAGGTTATTCACCGCTCCACACCTGTGCTATAAAAATAAGATCCTTTTACAGCTAAAAGTTTATAGCCCCAGACGTTTGACCAATGAGTCATGCACCTTTACAAACAGAAAAGCCAAGGTTATTACGAGGCTGTATAAACAGTAACTATGCAACAGGGTCAAAGACCTGAAATGAAACTATCTGAACTCTGTTTTAAAGACTTTGTAGCACCTTTGAGAGAATGAGTTCCACATTAATATCACACAGTGCAAACACATTAAGAGAACAGCATGAGTAGCTGAATTATGACAGAGAACAGTAAACAGGTTCAGAAAGAGTTCAGCTTCAGCTTTACATAATACTTTTATTCAACATTTAGCCCAAAATATCAGTGTTTGTGTTAATGTGATTTAACACAATCAGTGTCCAGAAAAAGAAGGAGGAGTGATGAAATGTTGTACAGACTCCTCCCCCTTGGACTTTGAAAAGTTCTCAAAACTTTCTGTCTACGTCGTACACACACACACACGTTCTCCTTGTTTCTGCCAGCGATGGAACATCACACAAGTAAGTACACTAGCAAATAGTAAAATAAAAGTAAATAAATGCATGATGAAGTTGATCAGTAAATACTGACTGTTTCTTGTTAATCACATAAGTGCAACCAGCACTTTCCTGTGATGGGTAAAGTTGTTCCACAGCTTCACTGTTCACGGTCGCTCAACATTATTAACGCCTTATTTCTTTTTATGCTACAAACCGAGCTCTGAGGAGAGGGCCACACAAACGCCTGCGGTTATGTTTAGAAAAATGATCAAACAAATAACAACAAAAGCAAAACTGAAATGTTCATGTGGACGAACAGCTAATAGATGTGCTGTTGTTTGCTAAAGCTAAACTACTTTTCAGTCATTAAATAATAACTAAACATCAAGGCCAAACATGGAATGTGTACATGCTCGTGACCTTCTTTGCACACAAACCGTGCAGACAAACAAGGCATTTTGAGTGGTTTGATCTAAGTACCTAAGAAGGGGAAAAGGGACAAAGAAGTATTGTTATGAATAAAATTAATTATCATTACTAATAATTTATTGCCCTTAAATTGTGATGATATTGATGATCATATATATATATATATATATATATATATATATATATATATATATATATATATATATATATATTACTACTAGCTAGGGAACTTGCAGGTTAGAGGGGAAAAATCATGCAATGATATAATGTACACCTAAGATCACGTTGAAAATAAGTTTGATTTTTATGTAAAGTGGAAAAAAGCAGCTGATTAGTGTCACTGGCCGTAGTAATGTGTTTGTACAAATCCTGGAAAGTTGATTCTGTTCACTTTCTGGGGTTTCTGGATGATTGAGCATGCATCAAGACGTCTTTGTACAAATGAAAAGATTATTTATCTAGCTCATTATTCATCTAGCTCATTTATCTAGTCATTATTCATCTAGATCATTATTCATCTAGATCATTATTCATCTAGATCATTATTCATCTAGATCATTGTCGTTGTCTCAAGAAGCTTGAAAAAAAAAAAGTGACTGGACATCTTCTCATCACTTCTCATCCAAGAGGCTTCTTCAGTTCTCAAACCAAAAGGTGGAGCGTCCCAGATATTTAAACCTGTCACAAATGCATGGAACAACAAAAAAGAGTCATGTCGACAGGACACGACTCAGCTGTACTTGTGCACCTTAAGGACAAAGGTCAGTCTTTCGAGGATGCCAACGTTCACATTTTGGACCAGGAAGACAGAAGTAGAGGAGTAAAAGAAGCCTTCTATGTCCACTGTAAACGAAACCCCTAATAGTAATGACCCACATCTTTTCACACACCTTGGCTCATGTGATGACACACATGATTAACAGTGGGACAACGACCACCTCCAGAGGGACGACCCCCACTATGGTTAAGTACCTGGGACTCTCCACCATTTGGTTTTAGAACTGAAGCCTCTTGAATGAGAGGTGAAATGTTTTCACAAACTTAAAGAAGTCCAGTTGCTTTTTATTTTTAAGCTCTTCAGACTGTCTGTTCAGATATTGGTATGAGGGGTGTAGGTTTTTCCCCAGTCCAATTGTCCATGGATGTGAGGAAGATAAATTGCTTCAAGTGTACAGCATAAAACACTGTATAAATTTATGGTCATAATCTGACTTGAGTGGTTGTTAAGACAAGAAACGTGTATACATTACATTAAATGTCTGTATTTGATTGACTCATCGCATGCTTGTTCGAATAGAGCTTCACAATAAGATTTGTTCACTGTGAGCTAAGCAGAGAAGTGATTTCTGACACAACATCTGACACAACTACAGGTGCTGGTCATAAAATTAGATTGTCATGAAAAAGTTGATTTATTTCAGTAATTCCATTCAAAAAGTGAAACTTGTATATTATATTCATTCATTACTCACAGACTGATATATTTCAAATGTTTGTTTCTTTTAATTTTGATGATTATAACTGACAACTAATGAAAACCCCAAATTCAGTATCTCAAAAAAATTGAGACCAATACAAAGAAAGGATTTTTAGAAATGTTGGCCAACTGAAAAGTATGAGCATGTATAGCACTCAGTACTTAGTTGGGGCTCCTTGTGTGTCAGTTGTACAGAAGATTAACAGTTCGAAGATAAAAGAGATAGAGGAGAAAATTAACTTGCATATATAATAAATGTACTGATAACAGGGTATATAAATAAATGTACAGTCAGTGAGTACTCACCACAAACTGGGATAATATTACTGCAATTGACGTGATATTGTGAATGAAGCATGTTGCATAAAATGCTTTAAGTGCTCAGATAGAGAAGTGCTATATGAGAACCAGTCCTTGCATGCAGAGCAGTGAGAGTATTATTTGTTTACTTTGTTTGTTTGTTTTGTTCATATTTTAAAGAATGACCGTGCTGTGATAACAAAGCTCTGTCTTCTTTAGATATGTTTCATGCTGGGATCTTACTGTTTCTTCTCCTGTCAGGTAACTTACTCCTTTGTTCATTTTGTAACTGATTTTATAAACTGCATCTGTAAATCTAAAGTTGTCACCCTGTCAGCACCTGCAGGGGGGAGGGCATTCATGATCTACAACACCCAGCACAGCCTGTGTCTGCAAGACTCAGCAGATACAGGTGAAGTCCAACTGAAGAAGTGCAACCTAGACTCTGAATATCAGCAGTGGATCTGGATCGATGAAGGCATGTTGATGTGCGTCGCAACATCCAGGTGTTTGTCAGCCGAGCAAACAGAGCTAGTGAGGACCCAGAATTGCCATGGACCCGAGGTGGATGCTGCAGAGTTAATGTGGGACTGTGACAGGGACAGACTCATCAGTAGAAAGATATCAATGCTTCTGTCACACAACGGCCAGCATGTGATCCTCGCACAACACGGCAAACAGTCAAAGTGGAGATCTCTGGATGAGGGGGACATCTGCCAGGAAAAGCTCAGTAAGACTCAGTAATTACTAACACAAACGAGCTTTTCTATTAAATGTAATTTCTATTGTCCAAATTTCTTTGAACACTGTTCACACTGAGCAATACACGGCGCACTCACAGTTAGGAGGAGCTCACACAAATTTAAATTGTCACTTCAGTAAAAGTGCAACATTGTAATTGCATGAAAAATATACTTAAAGTACCACAAAGTAGTTATTATGCAGTAATCTATTATTTATTTATGTATGTTCATTTATCACTTTCATTCTTCAACTGATAAAGGTGGAGCTAGGTTTAACGGCTTTACACATTGTTGTTTGTGCATTTCCCTCAAAAATCTTATCTAAACCAACTTCTCCAAACATCGTTATGGCACATCGCACATGTTAATGAATTTTTAATGGCAGTAAAAATTATTTCCATCTGAAGTGCAATGGAAATTCATTAGAGCACACCTACAACTATTGTTGTCGGTGCCTGTGGCTAAGGTGGTAGAACGGGTTATCTAGTAATAGAGAGGTATCATTTACTATTCATTACAATGAACTCTTAAAGTGTGTGTTTTGTGGGGTCACAGTGACCTCAAACTTTGACCAACAAACTCTTATCAGTTTAGCACTGAGGCCATGTTTTGCCAGATTTGACGATATTTCCTTAAGGCTCTCCAAAGATATTCCATTCATCATAGTGTGTTAGATGAACAATCGGACAACACAGGCCTCCAACAACGGCTGTCACTGATGCGGAGACATAATGAAGAGTGGTGTATTTGACAAACACTGCCTCTGTGGGGTCTGTCTGTGTGTCCTCTTAAGGACTCAAGAGAGCATCTGGTGATTCAGCCCAATCTGAGGATGAAGAAGAGCAGACAGACGAGCTGGCAGCTTTGACAAAGGAACAAAGAGAGTATCTCCGGTGGTACTACCGCACAGAGGACCGTAAGTGCTGCTTCTGCTAAAATACTTCATCCAAATAGATGTGTAGTGTAGTGTAAAACCAGCCTGGATATTCCTGTTCTGTGAGACCGTGTTACGACCTGGCTCAAAAGCCACAACATGAAGTGGAGACTGACACCAGAGTTTTAAGAAAAAAAATGTCTTTTATTTTATATCCCTTGGTAAGCACTGTTAAAACCATCGCAACCGAGAGCGCAGAAGAGCAAAAAGTGATGAGCCCTGCAGAGCTGACCTCATACATGCTTTTATCCACACATCAGGTGCAGATAATATGATGTGTGGATAAGGCGTAACAGACACCTTAAGCTGAAAGCCTTTCCTCATATTGATCTTAAACTAAAACAGCTAAATTAAAAATCTCACCTTTGTGCTGCTTATCAGAGGAAGATTTCTGGTCAGCATTACTCATGACTCCCTAGGGTGTTAGGATGAGCAGCTGCAACTTTGAGAAAATATTGTTCATTTACAAATTTGCCAACTCACAACCTTCAGCAGTGTACATATAATTTTTGTCAGCAGTCGGATAAGAGAAAGAGGGAGGTGGTTTTTGTAGGTTTACTACTGGATGGTTTATCAGATTCAGAGGATGAAGTGAGGAAGATGAGGAAGACTTCTTAAGTCAAGGGTTGTTTTTTTCACTTATTTAAAATGTATGCAGTTATTTAGCACATGAACTATTAAAAAAGGTTCACAATTCTTTTGAATTATCTTTGTCCTTTTGTAGGAACCATGTGGACATTTGTGCTGCTGGGATTGGCCTTTGTCTGCCTTCTTATTGGTTTTCTTCTGCTGGGAATGGGAGCTGTGGCCAATAAGTATGACCTGAAATTGTTCAGCCACTTTGTCTTTGAGAATGAATGTATCATATATCATATTAACGGTTTCAGAGTGACGTAGTTTCCTGTACTAACTCGTGCAGGAGCAGAAAGAAGATAGCTAAGTACAAGGCTGCAGCATCTCTGCTTCAGAAAAGTGAAGATCAGGAGGCGCTCAGAGAAAACAACACAAACCCAGCATCAGACATGCTGCTGCAGGGAAACAAGCCTTACATGTCCAACAGTGACACAAGTGAGCTCAAAGCAGGAAATATTGTGGTCACATGGAAAGATGGCAACACCTCCTGCCTGTACGCAGATCCTAAAGAGGAGGAGAAACAAGAGGAAGAGGAGAAACAGGAGGTGGCAGCTGCTGAGTTTGAGTCTCAAGATGAAGTGACGATAACGGGGTCAAGAGGTCATAGTGAATAACATTGATTTGTAACTAGCAATGAAGGAGGAGGCAAGACCTGGCTCATTTGTTATAATGAAACCAATGTTACTTTTTTCCTCTGCTATGATAATTGCTAAAAATATTTTTCTGATGACTCATTCTTATTTGCTTACACATGCATGACTTCAGTATACAAATAAGGAGTGAGCAATTTTCTGAAAATCTCAACTGATAACAAAAAATCTGGAGCAGTTGCTAAAGTTCCTCTTTATTCACTCTTAATAAAGCTCATAACATAATTACAGTCTAAGTGGCTGATTGTGTTGTTAAAATGTGTTCATGTGGGAACAAAAGCTGTATAAAAATGGTTCACTGAAAAATTATTCTAGAAAAAATAGTTTCTGAATGTAAGTCCAGATCTATGACGCTGTGTGTTGCCCCCTAATGGCCTTCACCATTGTTCGTATGGGGGTGGCCTTGGCACTGCCCCTGCTTATGGCTCAATTACTAATGCTTGTCTTGAGTTGTTCAGGAAGATTTAAACTTTGGTGGGCTGTAAAGTTGCAACGAGTAAATCACAATAAATCACTTAATCACAGTGCTCTGTTTCTGATGACTTTCTGAAAAAGCAAGCACTTTAAATGTAAATGGGGAGTTTTCTTCACATACTAAATTTAATTATGGAGTTCTACAGGCTAGGACCTGTGCTAGGACCAGTTCTATTTACATAATGAATTCTTCCCTTAGGTATTATTATTAGAAAGCACTGCATACATTTTCATTGTTATGCAGATGATACCCAGCTTTATCTATCCATGAAGCCAGATGACACACACCAATTAGTTTAATTGCAGGAATGTCTTACAGACATAAAGACCTCAGTGACCTCTAATTTCCTGCTTCTAAATTCAGATAAAACTGACATTATTGTACTCAGCCCTAAAAACCTTAGAAACATGGTGTCAAACCAGATACTCTGGATGGCATTTCCTTGGCCTCCAGTAACACTGTGAGGAATCTTGGAGTCATTTTTAACCAGGATATTTCCTTCAACGCACATATCAAACAAGTATGTAGGGCTGCTTTCTTGCATTTGCACAATATCTCTAAAATTAGAAACATCCTTTCTCGGAGTGGTGCTGAAAAGCTAATTCATCCATTTATTGTTTCTAGGCTGGACTATTCTAATTCATTGTTATCAGGTTGTCCTAAAAACTTCCTGCATATGTGTTTACATTTTACTTCTGTTATTTTACATCACAGTTTTACATTACAATCCATATAATGCCTGTAACTCTATATATTCAATATATATTACTTATATATTCTTCTGCATATGTGCTAGGCTGTGGGATATGCAGTCTACCAGATGTCTAAAATGTTTCTGCTGCTTCTCACTATCCACAGTGAAGGGCAGACAAGCAACCTGCATTATTCACGAAAAGATTTTTTAACAATGTAAACCTGTGTAATAGTTGATTTATCTATCCAGCATTTAGTGGACACATGACTCCACTAAGGAGGTCATAAGAGACAAAAACTAAAATCTGAACACATAATGAACACATATTCAGAGAAGAGTTTCCATTGATTCCTCCGGCTTTCTCTTTAATCTGCCAAATGTCTGCATGGGTTGCAGCTGCTCATGTTGTTTTAGCCTCCCATTTACAGTATATAAGTTATACAGTGGTGTGAAAAAGTGTTTGCCCCCTTCCTCATTTCCTGTTTTTTTGCATGTTTGTCACACTTAAGTGTTTCGGAACATCAAACCAATTTAAACAATAGTCAAGGACAACACAAGTAAACACAACATGCAATTTGTAAATGAAGGTGTTTATTATTAAAGGTGAAAAAAAATCCAAACCATCATGGCCCTGTGTGAAAAAGTGATTGCCCCCTAAACCTAATAACTGGTTGGGCCACCCTTAGCAGCAACAACTGCAACCAAGCGTTTGCGATAACTTGCAATGAGGCTTTTACAGCGTTCTGGAGGAATTTTGGCCCACTCATCTTTGCAGAATTGTCCTAATTCAGTTACATTAGAGGGTTTTCGAGCATGAACGGCCTTTTTAAGGTCCTACCACAACATCTCAATAGGATTCAGGTCAGGACTTTGGCTAGGCCACTCCAAAGTCTTCATTTTGTTTTTCTTCAGCCATTCAGTGGTGGACTTGCTGGTGTGTTTAGGATCATTGTCCTGCTGCAGAACCCAAGTTCGTTTCAGCTTGAGTACACGAACAGATGGTCGGACATTCTCCTTCAGGATCTCTTGGTAGACAGCAGAATTCATAGTTCCATTTATCACAGCAAGTCCTCCAGGTCCTGACGCAGCAAAACAGCCCCAGACCATCACACTACCACCACCATATTTTACTGTTGGTATAATGTTCTTTTTCTGAAATGCAGTGTTCCTTTTACGCCAGATGTAATGGGACACACACCTTCCAAAGAGTTCCACTTTTGTCTCATCGGTCCACAGAATGTTTTCCCAAAAGTCTTGGGGATCATCAAGATGTGTTTTGGAAAAATTGAGACGAGCTTTAATGTTCTTTTTGCTCAGCAGTGGTTTTCTCCTTGGAACTCTGCCATGCAGGCCATTTTTGCCCAGTCTTTTTCTGATGGTGGAGGCATGAACGCTGACCTTAACTGAGGCAAGTGAGGCCTGCAGTTCTTTGGACGTTGTTGTGGGGTCTTTTGTGACCTCTTGGATGAGTCGTCGCTGCGCTCTTGGGGTAATTTTGGGCGGCCGGCCACTCCTGGGAAGGTTCACCACTGTTCCATGTCTTCGCCATTTGTGGATAATGGCTCTCACTGTGGTTCGCTGGATTCCCAAAGCTTTGGAAATGGCTTTTTAACCCTTTCCAGACTGATATATCTCAATTACTTTCTTTCTCAATTGTTCCTGAATTTCTTTGGATCTCGGCATGATGTGTAGCTTTTAAGGATCTTCTGGTGGACCTTACTGTGTCAGGCAGCTCCTATTTAAGTGATGTCTTGATTGAGAACAGGTGTGGCAATAATCAGGCCTGGGTGTGGCTAGAGAAATTGAACTCAGGTGTGAAAAACCACAGTTATAGTATGTTTTAACAAGGGGGGCAATCACTTTTTCACACAGGGCCATGATGGTTTGGATTTTTT
>JAMQGT020001473.1:0-93212 GCA_024447675.2 Pterophyllum scalare | reverse complement strand
GCCATGTTATCTAGTTACTTCGTTCAGTTACGTGTATTGCTGATGGCAAAAGGCTCTAGAAACCAGTAACATACTAATGTAACATGTACAACCCTAGTGATCATATTCCAGCTTGCACATACTGTAGAAATATATCTATTCAAGTTCAAGTCCTTTGATTTTTTAACAAACATTATGTGTTCCTTAAAGGACAACAGTAATGGTCCATAACCTTCATCATACAGTATCAATTTCATATTACTCTGCTGTTTTCACATAGTCAGATGTCCTTTAATCTGTTCTTTTAATCTGCTCTTAACCCAACACCATCTACAATAATTTTTTTATTATTATTATTATTCAATCCATCCATCCATCCTCTTCCACTTATCCTTTTCAGGGTCGTGGGGGGCTGAAGCCTATCCCAGCTATCATAGGGAGAGTGGCAGGGTACATCCTGTACAGTTCCCCAATAAATATGACATTAATGCAATTTTAACATACCAGCAAAGTGTATAAAGAGGCACCACCAAATAGTCTACTATGTGAAACATTACTTACTGCTGATTATCAGCAAACCACACACTAAAGAGACCAAAAGAAAAGTCAAAAGAGCAGCGGGCCACTATGTACAAAACTAACACTAAATAACATCCACTATATTTACAAGTCCATTGTAGCACCTATTCAAATATAAACTCGCAGAGGGTCAGTATACCTAATGCTCCACTCACACAGGCCAGGCAATCACCCATTGCTAGGGACAAATATATTCTCCTGACTGGCTGGCGAGGTTCCAGGCAATCACTGTGAAATCAGCAGGTAAAGTCCCAGCCACACAAGCATAGAGGCCAGCCAACCACAGGTCGCTATGGAAAAATGTGGATTCCACAACCGGCTGGCAAGCAGTTGCTGGAGGTTGTAGACTGTTGCTGCACCAAAAACCCTGCAATTGCTTTGGCCACAAGCAGATCACTGCAGTCATTTGTACTTTGCATGGAAGATGCTGACTTGTCTACAAACACTCCAACACCAACTAGTCACTGAGCAGGAGTGGAACTGTGAAAAGCTGTGCCTTACCCCTGCAACAAACGCACACTTTATCCGTCTTATGTCTTTGTTTTAAATAGGTGCACTACTGCTCAGCCAGTAGTTGGCAAGTGTTTCCAGACAAGCTGGCGACTGTGGCAATCTGCTATTGGCCAAGACAATCACAGAGGTGTTTTGTGCAGCACCCTCTCTGTGACAAATTTCACCCAGCAACAGCCAACAACCACTAACCAACTGGTCAGGGAATAACCCAATAACGAATCCTAGCGACCTGTGGTTGCCAGGGCGGGGCTGCCAAATTTTCCTACATTTCCTTAAGTGGTATTTTCCAGTGTATGTTTGAAGCTATCTAGTTAGGCTTACATTTAACTTTGTGTTCTAAGGTTTGATATAGTTAAAGTTTCTATTGCCACTAAATGTAAACTAGAGAAAAACTTAATTTGTTGTTGCTTTAAGAAAAATCAGCAGAGGCTCATCTCTCAAGAAATCTTTTGGTAACAAAGTTTTTTTCATTTGAACTACTTTTACTGGAGGCAATCTTGTTGCCTACAGTTGGGAGAGTGAAATCACCAGGATAACAATAAATTTGAGTATAGTTATCCATAATGGTGGACTGGAGCAGATGTCTTGTACCCATGATTGGCTGTTTTTGAGCACTTCTGTATTATTTAAAGCCACATTGGATATTTCAGAGCTCCAGGTTATAATTACTAATTGAATGTTGCACAGTATTTGCAAGTCTGAAACTGGCAAATGCAGGATTATCTCTATGGAGGTACACAGGTTAAATCATTACCTTTTATGGCATCATTTTCTCAAGTAAAGTCTTTTTACACAAAAATAAAATTGAGTACTGTTAATATGCTGAACTTATTATCACCTATCCACTATCCTAAATGCCATCTTTATTCAGTGGTCTATTAATATCAATTTACTGAAAGATTTAAAAATGTCAGTTCTACCATTAATATGACAGAAATCATGAGTTCCTAGAAACTACACTGAGCAAATTCAAACTAAAAATGTCCAATACTATCCTCCTATGAAGCACTTTTCCTGGAAGAAGGACTTACCAAAATCTCTCAACAGGTACTTAATAATAACAGCTTTATTTGTGTAGCACTTTTCAAAACACAGAGTTACAAAGTGCTTCACAATTTGAATAAAAGCCACACATAAGTACAGAGCACCCATGGGTGAATGTGTCCAAACTTTTGACTGGTACTGTACATGTTACAAACATATTATCGATCATGGTCAGACATTCACTCCAACATACTCCTGTACCTATAAAATGTGTTTTCAGCAGTGACGTGATTTTAAAACAAATCACAGACTCAGCCGACCTGATAGGCCGAGGAAGGCTTTTCCAAAGTTTGGGTGTCATAGCCTCAAAAGCACGATCGCCTCTGGTTCTAAAATTAGAGTGTGGAACAGTTAGGAGACCCTGGATAGAGGATTGGAGAGGCTGGCTGCAGTGTTAAGGTCACAGCAGCTCTGATATATAAGCAGGGGCCTGTTCATGTGTTAATAAGAGGATTTTAAAGTGGATTCTGAATTTCACTAGAAGCCAGTGAAGGGATAAAAGAAGTGTGATATGTGAATGCCGGCTAGTTTTTGTTAGCAGCGTTGCCGCTGCATTCTGCGCCAACTGGAGATTTACTATGGACAACTGAGATATGCACGTAATAATTGAGTTACAATAATCAAGGCAGGAGAATATTAAAGTGCATACTAAAAGTTCCAGATGACTGAATGACAATAAAGGTTTGATTTTTTTTTTTTTTGCAATATTTCTGAGGTGAAAGAAACAAGACTTGATGAACTTTGAGCTGTGAAATTTAAAATTCAGATGCTGGTCAAAGATGATTCCAAGGTTCTTAGCTGATGATTTGATGTTACTAGCGAGGGGGCCAATGTACTGACTGACCTCCTTGGAGAAATTGCCAGGGCCAAACACGAGAACCTCAGTTTTACTTGAAAGAAGAAATCATAAGACAGCTAGGACTAGGAGTTCTGTTTTGAAAGTTATGGGTAATTTGAACTTGGGTTTGCTAGGGTTGAATGACTGAACTAACACATGTTGGCTGTTTGAGAATTTTACATAGTAAATCGTTAACCTGAAAAAGTGAATAGCAAGTGAACAGCAAGATGTTTTCTCCTTTTATGTTGTGTCGAGCTAGAGTTGAGAGTTGTATACAGACACTGATGATGATTCTCATCAATATTACCAGGGAATGTAGTGCAAAAAAACCTGGCATGTTTCTTAGACAATATTCTATCCCCAGGCCCAAGAAAGGTTCCTCACCAACAGTGAAAGAGCGCACCCTGATCATTAAACATCATGTTTTTGCAAGCGTTTTTATTCATTTAGAGGCATTTACACAGATGCAAATTAAATAAATTTGCTCTTACAAGTTACTGAACTTACAGCAGCCAGTTGGATATTCATAGCGAACCACCCAACCCTGAGGCATGTCCAGATGTGCATTTAAAAAGGTCATTAATTTGTTCTATAGTAAAATATGCATTTGTAAATGTTAAGTGAAGATAGACTAAAAGTAGTTGAGGACTGATCAGGGACCAGCCATGTTTGAGAGACAGGACTGCAGGGCAAGTAGAGAGAGGGAGGCTAATGATCCAGCTGCAGAAGCTAAGGCCGGCCCTGGCACAGAGCGGCTTCAGGGGCACACTGGGCTCTGTGTCCCAAGAGCATACCCCCTACTGTCCCTACAACGCAGCCTTAGTGACCCCATAAAAGAGTCTCAGTGTCCCCAGAGTTCTGCCCAGAACAATGACCTCGTTCTCCCTCCATTTCCATTCTAACCCTCCACATAACACTGCACAATACTCCCTATTAGCTGGAGTGGCATTCCTAAAACCCTCCGCAGCAGATACCGACAGCCCGCGCTCGCAGTGTCCAAACGCTCAGCTAACCCCCATCTCTACCCGCCTCTGCGCTCCTTGACCCCCTTCCCCCTTTTGCTCAAAATCTACCATGTCCATTCAACCCAAACCCATCCTCGCCCCAGCCTTTTCTAGAAAAGGTTGCTTTGTAGCACAGTGTGGTTAGAAAATATAAGAAGTGACACAAACAGACAATGGAGGGACGCTAGTGTGGATAAAGACAAAAAGTACTGAAAGTCAAACCGTGAAGACAATAAAGAGTAAAATAATATCAAGAGATGAAAGTGCAGAGAAATAATTCATTAACTATAAAAGTGTTAATTTAATGAAATTCAAGCTACATGTTGCAGCCAAGCCTGTAGGAGTGTCCCAAAGGTTAGTTTGCAACAACTAGTTCATTTCTCTACAACTTTTTTTTAATCAAATAGTTTTTATTATTATTATTATTACATTTTAGCAGGAAAAAAAGCCTAAATTTTGTTGTCTCTCCCTTCTAGTGTGACTATTTCATGCTTCTCATGCATAACAGTTAACAGAATATATTTTACCATCGACTATGGGAAACAGACATTTGTCATCATTTTCTGGTTAATGAGATAAGAAGATAATATGCAGCGAGATTGATTAAGGAATTAAATTTTAAAAAAGAAATATGTCCTTTCTAATACCTTTAGATTAACTCTCCTAATGTTTTAGGGTTCACAACCACAGACCACAAAAAATGAATGTATATAAGAGGACCATTTAAATTCAACATGAAAAAGGAATATTTATATATATATATATATATATATATATATATATATATATATATATATATATATATATAAATAAATGACCAAGTCAGTAAAATCCCTGGAAAAACAGTACAGCTTCCCATCACGCCCAATGAAACCACATATTTGCATAATGGCGTGTTTCAAATCCAGACAGAGCTTCAGGCATGAGCTAGCCATTGTACTGTGATTCTTTCACCACTGCATAAGGGCGCTTATGTTGAGGCTCCTATAGAGGCCTCTGTGAGCACTGGATGCAGACACATTCATGAAATGTAGGTTTAACTGTGGAGATCTTGAAATTAATGAGCTCATCTCAAACACAAGTTAGGATTGAGCATAATGGAAGTATGTACAGGAATGTGTAAAGGTGTGAGATGGCACACCTGAAAATTTGAACGCTATCATTTTGCAGTTTAAATATTTGCTGTTTCTTAGACTATTGCCACCAGTGTTTCATATCAAGGAGAAGAATGGTTAAAGGCTACAGTCACTTTTGTATCAGTGTAATAAAGTACCTTGTTGTATGAGCTGTTTAATTTGCTACTTGGTGTCCCTCTTGATACTGACCTGTGGCAGTGGGTTGGGAGGCTCAGTGAGGATGCCACCTATGTACACCACATGTGGAAGGGTGGGCCTGGGGAATTCCAGAGCCATGTCAGTGCATAGCATCCATAGCCGACTTCCCTGCACCAGGTCAGCCATGGCCACTTGAGGCTTTACTCCATGTTTCTTCATAATCCGGTCATACTTGGGCAGCGCAATATAATGGACTCCAAAGCGCTGCACCAGGTAAACAGCTGTGTTTGCGATCCTCTGCATCAAGGACATGCGATCGGTCAGCAGCGAGTTGAATTCCGGTACGTATGATAGTGGGGCTGGTGCTCCGACCTCTGCAGGGTACCACAGACCTGTGCTGAACACAGCATATTGCACACCCAGGATATGAGCAATCACAAAACCGCACATTTCATTGGGGTCCACTAGCAGCAGGTCAAACTTGGCCTCTTTCAGGCGGTTCATTACTTCAGTGCTGCCAACAACAGCATCACAGTTCTGAGAGTAGTGGTCAAGAATGTCAAACAGTTCGAGAAATGTCAGGCGGCCTGAGAAGATGTTGGTGACTTTGGATTGGAGAAAATTGTCAGCTGTGGTGCTGTTAAAGATCCCTGGATAGCGCTGTAAATGGTAGTGAGGAGAGGGCGGGACCTCACGACCTTCTGAAACTAGAAAATGGGTCTCGTGGCCCTCCTTGTGTAGAGCTGTTGCCAGCGTCTTGAAGATGTAGAGGTGCGATTCAAACATGATGGGTGGAACCACTATTACTTTAGCAGCTCTTGTCACACTGGGACTCCAGGTGAGGAGGCCCAGGAGGAGCAGGAGTGATGAGGGTAATAGCATAGCTGAAATGATCAAATAAAGCAAAATTATAATTACAGCAGCAAAATGATAGGGCAGTACAGGCAATGCTATATTATAAAACAGATATAAGTCATTGTTGATCCAAAAGCACAAAAACAAGATAGAAGTTTAATTGACTCAAGAAATGCATCATGAAGTTGATGTTTAATACTGGGACTCGAATGTCTGAATGGGTACACTTCGCACTTTCAGGGATGAGCCTGATATAAAATTGCTGGTCAGCCGGAACAACACCAAGAGAAGAAACAGCTTATTATATTAGATGTTTACTTTATAGTTTAAACCTTTATCTGTACCGGCGGCACACGAGAGGCAATAGACTCAATGAACTTCAAGTCTGGAAATTAATCCAGCAGAATCACGTCAATTTACTTTCTGTTCTCTCACACATACCAATCAATATTCAGTCTCTGCATTTGTGTGGTTTAATTTCTCTAGCATCAACACTTTACATTTCCTTATTAACCTCTACTTTCTTCTGAAGTACATTGATTCAACCGCTTCATCTCTAATCACTCTGTGCAACAACCGTCGCTGACATGGTGTGGGTAGCACCAACGTCATTCTGAACCTCCGGCCGCCCTATTCACAAATACAAACACAAAGAACTATTATCAAGCCACCATTTCATAGCCTGTGCTCTATATGCCTACACTCATTCTCTCTCTCTCTCGCTCTCTCTCCCTCTCTCTCTGAGATTAATGATCAACAGTGGAAGCCTCTTTATGGAGAGTCATCTATTACCCAGGTTATTCTAATCCACAATGACTAACCCAAACTCTCCTTCCATGGGGTGTTACACTTTTAGGGGTGTGCTGACATTCAGGGGAAATCTCTAAGTTACAATACATGTTTTGTCTTTACAAGAGTAATATCTCCTGATTGTACTACCCTTGCGCTTGGTGTTTCTGCCCTCCTTGTAGCATCCAATCAGTATATGAAGCACTTGTTTAACCACAGCGTGGAGTTTCTCTCTGCAAGGCCAGGTATGACGAGGACTAAAAGTTGCCACCATTTTGTACTAAAACATCCTCAGCAGGTCGTTACAGACACTTCTCATCCCAGACCGTTGATGGTAACTATAGAAACCAGCCAGTGCCTACTGAGGACCGAGATGCGTCATGACTTAGGTTACTAACAATGGAGTCTGGTTACCCTGTGTGCAGGGACAGCTGAGGAAATGATCTGGATTAAGAGAACTGAAGATATAATATTATGGGACGATATGGGTGAAGACAAAATGAGATGGTGAAGGTTAGCTAAATCTGGGAATTTATTTCAAAATTAGTCAAAGCTTGTGATGAAAGTTGTTGTAGTTTGTAACACAGTGGTCAGCAGGTGAGTGCTGAGAGATAAAATCAGTGTAATGTTGATACTGCTGATATTGTATGAGTAATCTTACCAGCTAAAATACACTTAAATTTACAAATTTAATTAGGCAACTAATACCTCAGTCTGATCAAGCATGATACTTAATTGCTCCAGATTTAAATTATTAAACTATTAAACTATTAAGATAAACAGATGAACTTTGTGCAGTACTTAACACCACTCAGTGTAAGGTTCATGCCACAGCTGCCCTAAATTACCAGTGATGGCTGTAAGAGCAGAATATGAATGAATTTATTTGTGTATTAGGTATCACGCATCACAGGGTAATTGTTTTTGTTTTCACCGCTGAAGCAGCTAGGAGCGATGAGAGTCACAGGTGTGGATGTTTCAAGTGTTTTTGGAAACATGTACAGATACAATGGACACTAATTAGTTTGGATGAAAATAAATGGACAAATGTTCAACCAGCAAGTATGACTCAGACTCTGATTCATCAGAGCGCCGTAACAATCAGAGTCAATCAGGTCATCCTGGTGAAACACCCATTTACTTGCATTTCTGAACAGAAAATTTTACTTCAGTGGTCAAATGTTTTGCTTTAAATAATAAATTAACAACAATTTAACTGTTATTTCTAAACAAGTTTTTGGCAGATTTCCAAAATATTTGCGCTCTCTTTTTTTTTTAAATGACAGATGGTCTAATCAATTTGTTAAGCACTGTATGTAAGAAAAATATATATTAATACTGAATAGAAAATGCCTGCCATACACCCAGACTTCAACAACTGTGTAATGTGTTGTCAGTAATACAGTTTAAAGTGCAGTACACACTTAAAAAAATATGAACAGATTTTGATGAAAATTTCCAAAGTTGTTGTAGGTGGTACAAGAAATTGTAGTGATCCAGATTGCATCCCAGATTGAGGATTTTGTAGAGCGATTCTTTATCATTTCGAGATGGGGAAAATATTCATATATTTGCATCGAGCCTCATGAGGATAAAAGAATGAGGGTGCAACATAGCCATAAGTTCTGTCATACAGCAGAGTGTGTTCACGATCTGAGGAGGATTTGGTATTTAATGATCCATAATGCTGAAAATTATTTATGATTGAGTATGACAACATTGGGTACTATCTATAGCAGCGTAGTATTGGCACATAGAAAATTTGGGGAGGGCGAGCTCCTAGTTTATTTATTTTTTTATTAAGAACAAAACAACAGAATTAACAGAGAAAGAAACTATTTAGCAGTTTTTGAGTGAAAAAAAAACAAAAACTGGAGTTTAGCTTTAACAAATAAAATCTAAATTATGTGACTGTCTTTAAATTATTCTTTTAATCCAGTTCTGTGTTAGGTATCATTTCCCGTATCTATATTCTCCTGAGTGTTGTTAAAAATCAAACCAAGTACAGTCTTAACAAGAAGCACTAATATCCAGTCAGTGCCACAACATGGCAATTATACAGTGATTAACACTCTCTAATCCAAACTAAGATTTTCGGGATATGGCACGGCAGGAGGAGCCCCCTCGCTGTTTCCTCAGTAGGAGTTCATTAGTTCAATTCACTGTGTTGAGAGAAGAGATGTGACGTCCAAGAGCTGATATTAAGTCAAACACAAGTCAGCCTTTAGCTATTTATTTTGCCTCATATCTCTCAAGTGGAGCAAGATAAACTGCTCTTAGATTTCTTTGCTGCAAAAAAGAATCCAACTGAGGGCCTTGAAGGGCAAGACTGGCTAGCCTGTGGTAATAACAGACGAATTTTAGAAAAATCAAAGAAAAACAGTCTAAAAGATTAAATGGGCTCAGGCACCCAGATGATGGTAGTAGCTTTGAAGTCCTATTACTCAGCTTGCCGGTGACTACGGGCTGAAGGCAGACTTATGAGCTGCCGAAAGGTGTAATGTCTGATGAAATCACTGTCCCTTTTAATCATACCTAGGATTAAACCTTCATAATGACATCAAATGTAGCCACTTGGCCTAATGGCTGCATATCAGTATCATCAAAAATATGTCAGCACATGTATGTGTGAAAAGTTATAACATGCCAAGTATATAGAAGGTTAATTGCAATTCTGTGATATCTGCAAAACTGTAATACTTTGTATTGTTAACTCTAAGACGGAAGGTGATGAAAGAGCACTTCACAGATAAGTTAAGGTCAAGAGTCTTTAAATCTTGAATTTGGGGGAAAACAAACCAGAAAGTGGAAAAAGCCAAGACATGTGAAACACTGTTTGTATTAGCAACATGGTGTTTATGCATGCCCTTAACTCCTAAAGCTTCATCAGCAAGTGATGGAAAGGGCAATAAGCACACTGGCAACTGGCAGAGAGAATTATGTCTCTATAGAAATACCTACTGATGGAAGTATTAACAGAAATATAGCAAAATAAGTCTTTAGAATTAGGCATCCACAAAAATCATAAAAACTGTTACTCCAAAGCTGGTTTTTAAGTCCACAAACCAAAAGAAATTCTATATTCTCTTTAACCTCGGTCTCCAAGGTATCTTTCCTCACATTTACATTTTTTTCCTCCATGTGACTACTCTTATACTACTTCCTCCCTTGCATCATGTTTATGTTGCTGACTCACAAGAACAGGTTGGGCAGGCTCTCTTTTTCAAGAGTTAAAAGCTAAGTTAGGCAGATAAATAAAGCACACTGGGACAAAGGAGATGCGTTTCCAGTCACAGTACCTCATGAATGTGATGTGAACTACGAAACAAGGATTTACCGATGAGCGTGGTCAGGCAGGCTCTGTCCTTTTCAAGAGTTACAAGTTGTGTCAGAAAATAAAGAAATGAAGGAGACCGGAACAAAGCAGATACATTTTACAGTCAAGGTGTCTCAATTACTGCGATGTGAACTAAAATAAGGAAGCACTGATGAACGTGAGAAACAGCTGCAAATGGAGAACTCAAACAGAGAAGTCTTTTTTTTAAGCAATTAAAACCATTAGCATGTGCTTAAACATGATGGGGGGGGGGTAAGAATTGCCACTCTTAATACGTGGCACAGTTTGGTAAGTATGGCAGCCTGTCACAGTCTGGGAGGGTTATCCTTTTATCCTCTATAATAAGCGTTAGATTTGAACACAGGCACACCTTATGACACATACTAACAGTCTGAGTGATAAATCAATGCAGCAAAGAATTTCTGAGGATGAAATTGATCTCAATCAAAATTCAAGTTAGACTGACGGTGGTCTGTTTAGAAATGACTTTCACACATGAGAACAAGAGTGACGTAACTGCCTTGCAGAGATTCAGAGGTAAGGACTTTAAAAAAGTCGTCAGGTGATATCTCTGCGTTGGTGGAACATGATTGGCTCAACAGGTGCACTGATGCTCTGGGCGGAAAGAAAAGAAAAGAAAAAACGCCACTGAGAAAGAGCGTTTGCACGCCTGGTTCTGAAATAGTTAAGGTCATTTAGGACAACCCACTGGACACATGATATAAATCTGTAAACTTTAAACAGCAGTGATGAAACATCAAAGTATTGCCAACGGGTTTCATATCATATGTGATAAATATACGGACCCAAAATGCCACACCAATGTAGAAGTGACTGTGTTTGCTGACTTTTTTATAAGGAGAAATGTCTGAATAAAGTTGCCATGGGAACATATATTCAAGACTGCAATAGTGATGCTACAGAGTATTTTTTTTAAAGTACCAAAATCAGTCAGCTTTTGAATTATAATTAAAAAATGCGAAACGTCAATTCCATAATCGACCAAGGAGACGTTTTCGGTACGGAGATTTTCGCAAGGGACGCGAACACAACGAAGCAACCTGGCTACACCTGCACCTCGAGGGAGGTGGGGGGGGTGCGCAATACCGGCTGAGCTTTAAAAAAGAAAAGAAAGAAAGAAAGAATGAAAGAAAAGTAGCCTATAAACGTTGGCCAGTCAACTTCGACAACAGCAGTTCCATGCATCAAAGAACAAAACGAACCCGTTTTATTGATTAAACAGGTAACAACACCTGTTGACGCGCACTAACTTCGCACGAGTTGGCCTTACCTGGAGACTTCAGTGTAGCTCAGGAGTAGAAGAGGATGAAGCTGCAGCAGTCCCGATTTTCCTGAAGAGAATTTTAAGGGTCGGGGAGAGAGAACACAAAAGGTGGTCAGTAAAATACCTCCCCCGGCAACCGAGTGCGAGCGGAGGGAGCATGAAACTCGCAAAGCCAACTCAGGAGTCGCTGAAAGGCGGGACTAGCGATGTCGCAAAATGGAAGTGAAGGGAGTGGCGGACAGGGCGGGGGCAGACGGAGTGGTTGAAACAGAAAGGGTTGAGCGTAGCAGCCCATACAGGTAGGCCTGCTTTGCTTGTTGTAGGTGCCTCCATTCGTGTTGACACTGGGATTAGTGTAAAGGTCGTAGGTAAGGTAGAGGAGAGGCCACCACCTTCCCCTGTTTAATATACTAAACATACTGCCTAACATACTAACTCTATTACGTTTTATTCTTTTTTATTTAGACTATTATTTATACACCAACAATGAGTTTGTAGCTGTGTAATGACTGGATGTGTGATATCACTTTCTAAAGCACCCATTTAATGGGTTTTATTCATTTCACTCACCTTTTATGTGGGCATGCTTCTTATTAGCTACCGGTGGTGCCGGTATTCAGTCCACCTGAACTCGTTAAATGTTCCATATTTATGGGCATCAGCATGATTCATTACTCAGCAAAATGCTGGGAGTGAGCAACTTCAGTACTCCCATCTGCTTCATTTCTTTGTTAGTTGTTTTTTCTTTTTTCTACAATGAGAAGAATTCCGCAAGATAATCAAATAATATCAGCTGATATCAGTGTGAAAAAGTAGCTTTTTTTTCTCAGGTCATCCATTTAGAGGAATATATTTCTATACACACACACTACACCTGATATTAGCTGTGCTGATATTGTTTCTGGGAAAGTGGGCCAACTTAACTCCCCATGCACAAACAGTGAATAAAGGAAAGATGCTTATCAGACAGCAAAGAAGTAGCGATAAAGACTTTAAGGGGCAGTTTGTTGTAATAATGCTGATGGTGTAACCTTAACTGTTGCACAAAGAAGCAGGTCTGTTTACACGGCAAACATGGAAAAAGAGGTGGGAATGCAAAGTAATTTGGAGGGGGTGGTGGGGTTAGGGGATACTGGAGAGCAGGGCCATAATGTGTGTAGTTAAAGACAAATGGATGGTTCTTCTCTACCTAACAGTGGTCCATTTGTTTATGAGCCTGCCCTACACACACACAGACACACAACATTTTTTTTTCCTGATACATTCAGTGCCCTCTCCATTCCATTTCCTCAGCTATGCCCTGAGTCATCACGCTATGCAATTCAGCTGCTGGCTGCTGGGCCTGAGCATCCACCCTGTCCTCCAATCCAAAGGGCCTGTATGTGGATTTAGAGTGTATGCAACTGTTTACTCGCCATTTGTCTGTTAGCGGGCTTCAGCCTTTACCCTCTCTCACCATGCGTCTCTTTCCCACCCTACCCCTGGACACTATTTCTCTCTGTTTCACTCTCTCTTTTCCACCCGCTCACTCTTCCGATGCTATTGTCTTTCTCTCTGTTCCCCCACCCACCCACCCACCACCACCACCCTACCACCTCCCAGATATCAGGTGTGTTACCTGAGCTCCATATCAATAGTTAATCACCCTGGGACACTCAATCTACAGAGCACCATCGAAGTCTCCCGTGGAGAGTTGCGGCATTCGTGGTGTGCATCTGCATCCGTGTTTGAGAAAAGAAAAAGAGGAATGGAGGGCTGCAGATACTTTCATTATTTTACAGAAGTCTAAAGCTGCTGAGTGAGCTGGGCAAGGACACCACGAAATAAAGAGAGAGATCAGTAAAACAAGGCGCAGAGGGAGCTTGGATTTTGTAGTACAGAGCAACAAAAGAAAAATCACTCTACATGAAGGCATGTACCAGAAATGACCAAATCTGACAAATAAATGCTTGTGTGGAATTCTAGTTTGCGTCTGTTTATGTGGTTATAGTATAAAACTAAAATGGACAGGTGGCTGCCCTCAGCAATAAAATAATTGGGCAGAAGCTGGAGGACAGAAAATGCTGATGCTTTTGGTTTATCTGTGTTCATCTTAAGAACTTGACCAAAAATAAGAGGGACTGTGCTTCGTGTCCTGTGCTGTACCCTAGTGGAGAAAAAATAGTATTGCAATTCAGTGAGACGATGGATGGATGGATGGATGGATGGATAGATGGATGGAAAGAGCTGCAAATCGAGTATTCAGCTGCCATGTTGACCAGTTCCTGGGTTCATTAGACAGGCTGGCTTTGTAAGAACCTATCCATGTACACTGAATAAACTGAGTAATAATTTAATCAGGGTGCAACAGACTCTCAGTGACAATTTACAAGGCTGCGAGTAGTGATGTTGCACTTGATTGCATCACACTGTGAGGTGTCCTGCAAATGAAAATGGTGGCTGACAAAACATTAGAAATATGCCATTAATCACAATGTAGAATAGGGTTTCAATACCACTCCTTTAAATGTGAGCAAAATTGCATATTAAAGGTTTAGCATTTGTATTTATCTCAGGATCATTGTACTGCTTTATACTAGAGGTGCATCCAATTAACTGGTTAATCTGTGTGCAAAAATAAGTGGAATTTAAATGACAAGGTGAAAACATATTTTGCAGGGTTCTTCTAGTAATACAATCATATATATATATATATATATATATATATATATATATATATATATATATATATATATATATATATATATATATATATATATATATATATATATATTATCAGGATGAAAGGTCAACTTTATGAAGACTGTTACCATGTACTGCTCAAAGTATATTTGAATAACTCATTAGCTGATTCCTGATCATCAGTTGGTTTACCTTTCACTCTGACCTGTGTTATTTCTGATGCCCTGAAACCTAATTTTAGTCAAGAAATAGAAGTTTGTCTCAAGTCACACCTCTCCTTTTGTTTCATGTAATATGTAATGATTACCACAAGGGGGTGAACAAACACCACGATCAAAAGGTTTGTGGTAGGCGCTGCAAGTTGGGTGAACTAATAAGATACAGCAATTAATCAACCTTTTTACTAACAACTTTTCTCATTTAATTTATGAGGGGTTTTTTTGTTGTTTTTTTTGCACACTAAGTACAAATATATATCATATACAGTACTGTGTATAACTCTTGAGCCACTCCTCATTTCTTTATATTTTGCTTCCAAGGAGCCAGACTGATCCAGACCAAAGAGAGAACCAAATTGAAATTGTATCTTTAAGCACTTTGTTACTAACAGCCTGTCATCAAAACATATTATTTGTTCCCATTTATTATTTTGAATGTGTGAAAAATGCCAACGATAGCACAGTTTGACAGGCATAAAATTATATTTTGCAGCAACAAGGGGATTCCCAAAGAGATATTACTTGACATATTGCAACATGGTGTGCAGTGTGGCCTTAAAGAAGTTGAGGAATCGGACAATTTAACCATGTTGCTGATGTAACTAAAATGGTGAACTTCATGAGGACCACAGACAGCTTGTTATACTTTTGGAGGAAAATGAGACTGAACATTGTGACATAGGCTGAGCCTGACACGTCTGTCAGGTGGCTCAGCCTGAATAAAGTGCTTAGAAGGGTATAGGACCTGAGAGCTGAGATTCAAGAGCTGTGTGTGAAGAAAGGGTATGGCAGTTATCAGATGCAGATTGGATTGCAGACTTTGGAATTGCTGCATATGTGACTTTACTAATAAATTAACTAAATGTCGCACTGCAATGCAGGGGTCTTTTTTGTGCATGTAATGTGCAGCTTGGTAAAAGGTTTCATGAGAAAGTTACAGCTTCTCCACAGCCAATTGAAGGACAACATTCTCATCCACTTATATAGTCAAGGAAGCCACACCATCAGCGGATCAACTCCGCCACTACTCATCCACTTTATGGTGAGTTTTCAAGCTGCTTTCAAGACTTTAAACCACTTGTGAATGCAATACACGTGTTTTCCCCCCATTTATGTGCAATGTAGTTAATGCTCCCAGTGATGTTAGCTTGAGCTCATTGACCTGCAGTCCGACACACTTCTCGCAGAGCACTTCAGGTCTGTCTCTTTGCTTGATTTTTACTCTTCCCTCAAAGAGAAGTTTCCACGCATGAGGAGGCAGGTTCAGCAGATTCTAGTCCTCTTTGGCTCTGCCTACACATGTGAACAGACATTCTGAGTGCTGAAGTTCAACAAATGCAGATACAGATCCTTTATCACTAATGATTACCCCTCAGCTGTCCTTCGTATATCCACCTTAGATATTCAACCAGATTTCAGTGCAAGTATTCAAGCACAAAACAGACTGGATTATTCTCAACGGAACAAGTAAAATGAAGCGCTGCCTTTTGTGCAAAGTTCAGTAATTGCCTGTTGTTAACAAACTGCAAAAATTCCTTTTCAGTATTGTTTTGCAAATATTAACATGCTAAAATAAAATTAAATAGCGATGCAGTGGTTGTTTTTATTGTTCATTACTTTCACAGATGTAACATATTTTTTATTCTTTTATCGGTAGCAGCTCATCAAAACTCATTTTTTAATGCGAGGAAATAGATATTGAGCAGAAAATAAGTTTAACTTATTATTGGTTTGACACCTTGGAAAAATTAATTGCCCATCCCTGGTCAGCCATCTGTGAAACACAGTGGAGGCTCTGTAATGGTTTGGGGCTCCATTTCAGCCAGTGGTGTTGGAGATTTTGTCAAAATTGATGGAATTGTGAATGCAGAAAAGTACAATCAGATCTGCACGCACTACCATCTGGAAAGCTTTTGATTGACAACAGCTTCATATTTTTCAGCATAATAATCCATCCCAAACACACTGCCAATACAGTAAAAGCAAACCTGGATAGAAGAACACACAGTGGAACACTATCAGTCATGGACTGGCCTCCACGGAGCCTGGACCTCAACATTATTGAAGCAGAGCGGGATCATCTTGACAGAAAACAGAAGAAAAAAGCAGTCAACATCCAAAGGAGAGCTTTGTACCAACTCTGTTTTTGCCTTAAATACTGCATTTCCATGCATGTTTGTGCATTTCATTAAATTGCTACACCTATTTCCCATTGTTCCAGTAAAACATAAAGAAATGAAGGCTGGCTCAAGACTTTTGCACTGTACATTCCAAATTTACCATGCTTCGTGTGACTCATGTCCGCTTTAGATCAGGGATCTCCCGTCAAATCAGCCTAACTTGAAAACTGAGTGGACACATAGTGGGAAATGGATGCAGTAATATATGGAAACGTGCAGCTGAATTCATTTGGTTTATTTGGATAGTCAACAAGTGTCTTTATGTCATACAGGTCCCATGTGACTGAACAAAATGTAAGGCAATATTTTACTCTTCACAGCATAACACACAACAAAGAGACAGATGCTTAATTTTGTCCTTTGGAGTCATAAATATTATGTGGTTACCATGTCAAATGATCATTGAATCATTTACATGTAACTCACAGAAGAACAGTAGAGAAAACACCCATAAATTGTTTGTATATCACTGGTTTTGTTCTTTCCATCCCTTCCCAAAACCTTCCCATCCCTTTTCTCTTTCTGTCTCTAATGCCAGCACAGTAGCTCTGTAATCAGCCTTCTCAGCGATGGGTATTTTGTTTTTGTTCACCTTATCTCCTGTTTGCAGTTCCCGCTCTGTCATTATTATGCTATTAGCTTTTTATCCTGGGGCGAAAACACTGACCTTATAGTCACAGCTATGCTCAAAACATGGTTTGTGAGATAGCACTGCCCTCACCCCACATCTGTGTGTTGTCCATATAGTACATCTTTCTCTCTCAAACACACACATACAAAGTTATGCACAAGACACATTCGTTCGTATCCAGATCTAAATTACACCTGCTCACAAATACGACATCACTGTTTTCTCTTTGAACAAATAGCACCAAACTAAAAATCCATTTGTTTCATTACAGTGAAGAAAGGAGATTGTGTGGAATTCAATTAAAGATTTAAGCGCACCTGCGTCTCTCACAGCCTCGTTTTTTTATTTATTTTCCTGTTCTTTATTGATAAAAGAAGACATAAAAGGCACAGAGAGAAAGAGGACTGAGGGAGATCGTTATTACTCAATTATTTCCAGCATAATGATTTAATTATTTTCAACCATCTTTCAAAAAATATGAGATGCTGCGTAAACGGTAAATAGCAACACGATTTGTGAAATATTTAAGGCCTTTCTTTTTAATTAAACTAGTACAAAGACATCAAATGTTAAAATAGAAGAACTTGTTTTCGCCAGTATTTTTTTCCAGCATTTTAGAAACGTTGATTCACCACTCTGAAAGACAGCAACAATTTAAGATTACAATTTGTCAGCATAAAACCTGCAAAGGTTCAGAGAATCCAGAGAAATCTCTGTATGTAATAGTGCAATAATATATGTAAGCCATACAGCAATTTAAAAAAAAAGCAATTTTGTAGTTCAGTCACTTCTTGGGCTCGGGAACACTTCTGAAAACAGCTATAACTGCATCCTGCCATTCATGAACGATGTGTCCTTAGGGTTAGAAATGAAGGGAATTGCTCTCCTTGTTGTAAGTGCGCAGTTCAAAAGCCAGCACTGGGGTGCATTAGTGCACATGACATGGGTAGCTTACACATTTGCAAACATTTGGGATCTAAAATGCACCAGTTGGTCTTCTCATTACCTGCATGCTTATAGTGTTGTTAAAAGGACAGATAATACAGTTGTATGCATATCCCTGCCCAGACTTGGACCTGGGGGGAGGGGGTAGTACCTGGAGAGAACCCACTCAGTCATGGGGAGAACATGCAAACTCCACACAGAAGGTCCCAGCTGGCTCGTGGATTTCAACCCAGGGCCCTCTTGCTGTGAAGTGGCAGGGCTACCTGCCTCACCACTGTGAGAGTCCTTTTACTTTTCCTAATTCAGTATAAGGTTTAAATGACTTGTAAATCATTGTTTTCTGTTTAGACTTTCCTAATATACAGCATTGTCTAATACTAAGTATTTGAGTGACAAAAATAGAGTATATCAAATTGAGCTGCACTGGTAAAGAGAAAAATAAAGAAGACATAATATATGGGAAATTTAATGCATACAACTGCTCGCACAGAATTACCTCTGTGCATTTATGGTTTGGGATTGTTTTTTAATGACTTGGGCCAATTACGATAGATAGATAGATAGATAGATAGATAGATAGATAGATAGATAGATAGATAGATAGATAGATAGATAGATAGAGTTTTTTAAATAATAATACCATATACGTTAAACTCCATGAAATGCTTGCCCTAGCTCTCTTAATAAAATTTCAGCTCTCGTTTACCTCAAACCTCCTCACCTCGTCACTTTTTTCTCCTCATTCTCTCCCTCCCACCGTCTCAGTGAGCAGGTGCACAGTGACAGAGTCACTGAGCTGTGAAATCTCTGCTCCTTGAGACACATTTCATGCCCCTCCCATCCAAATGCACTCACACATTATGTTGTTTTTGTCCTATTTTTTCAGCCCATTCTTTTCTCCGTCTCTCCTCTTGCATGTCTCTCTCACTGCCTGCGCAAAGATTGAGACAACGATGCGAGAGCTTTATGAATTTACACAGAGGATATAAAAAGGGAACTCAAACTGCAGAGGAGTGAAAAAATCTTTATAGAGTTTCAATTAGGCAACAACATATTTGTGTGCATCGGTATGCTTGTGTGTGTGTGTGTGTGTGTGTGTCTCCTGCATATGTCTCTGACCACATCTACATCTTTAATGTCTGGGACTGAATAATGTATGAACCTCCTGGGCTTGGAGACACACACACACACACACACACATGCAGAAAAACACATCTTTTGCAGCTTCCAATTGCCCACATGTCAAAATTCACAAAGTAATGGTACGCCATGAAAACTACAAATAATATATCTTTCACGGCCAAGATTAGATCGCATTTTGTTGATCATAGAGAACAAAGCAGAGCTCAGAGTAGACCAGCACATCCTGCTCTTTCAACCACCATGGTTTTTCTACTACCAGTTTCCTGTTTACATGCTTTAGACTTCCTGTTGGAACAAACGCAGAGTGCATATCAAACGTTTTTTGGTTGTTTATGTCTAGGTGTGCTTAAGTGGTTGACCATTTACCTTCCAAGTTGTGCACATCACGTGATACATTCATGTGTGTCTCTCTGATGCAGTCATGCATGCTTCATAGTTCTAATCTGACTTTCAAATGTCTGTACTCTGTCATAATTTCCACATGCCCACACACACACGCACACACACACACACACACACACACACACACAAATCTCTTATAAAGATGTGAAGCTGAGGTCAAGGTTGGTTTCTACAGCAACCGTGCATTATAATGCCGTGACCCACCTGACCATCATGCTTCTCTCCTCTCAGCCTGATAATAATAGGCTTTAACTTGCTCATCCTCGGCATGGTTACACGGCTTTTGTTCTCTTTTCAAATCATCATCTTTTGCATCCGTTGTAACTACATAATCGCTGACAAACTAAAGGTATAATCTGCACAAATAAATGCATTGACAGAACAGATATAGATTCTTCCATGGGGGGGGGGGGGTCACTGAATGGTGTATGGAAAATTAAACTTAAGTGAATTATGCCCTTACAGCCTTTTCAGTCTAGGTGAACGCCTATTTGGGACTTATATAAACTTTCTAGCATCATCTTCACACCAGATGTGGATGTTTGGAAAAACCTTTTCATCTTCTAAAATGGGGGAGGGCATTGGTAGTGCAGTGGTTAACAGTGTTTTCTCACACCAAGAAGAGTTTGAACCTCCTGGTTGACTGAAGCCTTTCTCTGTGGGGTTTGGAGGCTTTCCTCCTGCAGTCCAAAGTAATGTTTTTAGGTCAATTGGTGAGTCTAAATTGCCCATAGGTGTGAATGTAAGTGTGAATGGTTGTCTGTCTCTCTTTGCCTCGCGTTAGGCTGGCAACCTCTCCAGGGTGTACCCCACCTCTCGCCCTATGGCAGCTGGGATAGGCTCCAGCTCCTTGTGACCATGACTTGGATAAGCAGAAGAGGTTGGATGGATGGATGTCACACACCAATCTGTCTATTTGTAAACCATACCAGTGGAGCCACAATGTGGTCCGTCGGGTGTTCTTTGAACACCAAAAGTGCCGCAGATGTTCCATTTTCCCACACAGAACCGCTCTGGGGAGGATCTTGGGCTTTGCATGCCCAACATAAGACTAACCTAACAGAAGTTGCTTCCACCCACAGATTATGCAGAGTGGTTCATTTAGTGTTGAATTTCTGACATTTCAGCTGACCTTGGAGTCAAACTCGTGGGTCGGGTTGAAATACATTACAGTATTTATTTATTTTTGGAAAAGAAACACCTTTTGTATCAACACTCTCTTTTCCTTGACTTCATTTAAAAAGTATCTGTATTGTAATTTTTACATGCTATAAAACGTCTCTCCAACCTTCTTCCCTTTATGATTACTTAACGTAGTTTTCGTAAGAGCTAATTACTGGAAATCATTTTAGCGCTGGCCTGATAACAGCCCACATCCAACAGCACAGGGCTCGCGCACGGTGCCAAGCGCGTTCCCGTTTTCTGCTGCGCACAGACAGCCGGTGCGGGGAGACGGTGAGGGAGGAGAGGCTGCTATTACTAGTGACAGAAACGGCAGCGAGCACATACAGTCTGGAGAGCAGCTGATGCGAAAAGGTAAGAAAAAAACACACGCGTGTTGTTATTTTCAGTGTTGACATGTTGCACTCGTCGCTGATGCGATGCAGATTGGACCGCTTCTGTTTCATCGCGACTGCGGTGTCCTACAGCCGGATCCAATGTCCTCTCTCCGTGCTGTTGTGTGTCCGCAGATGCTGAGCGTCGCCTTGCTGTGTGTGTGCGCCGTCGCCTTTGGACACGTCTCCGCTCGCTCCGACAGCGGCAATTTTCTGGATGATAAGTGGCTCACCGGGAAGTGGGATAAATTCAGGGATGTGAGTAACATTTCGGGCTTATGTTGTTTTCCCTACACATTATCTCATTTTACACCCCGCTCCAGCCCCCGTCTTTTCTCTCCCTGTAGCCACCCTCAATGGTTTGCGATCACGCGCTCCTCGTTTTGTCGTTGTGTCCGAGCGCCGCGTCACGGGGCCCGTTGTGGTGTTTGTCACACGTTCGTCACTCGCTCCGCTGAAACAGTAAATACACTAATAATGATGCTGGGATGACCCTTGCCTGCGAGCGTGTTTCCGCGATAGCAGTCCCTGTTTAGCAGAGGTAGCCAAGGCCTGTGCGAATCACAAAGGCACAGAGCAGTCTGAGAGGCACCACAGAGTCCCCCCAAAAAGGGGCCTAATTATAAGCAGGTATATAAGGAGAGAGTCCGCAGCAGCGAGGCCTAGATGAACAAAGTAGAGCAAGTCCACTTTAATCCCACACACCGTGGGTCCCTATGGGAATATTAAAGGGATATCACACAGTTTATGTTCCTTGCGGTCTCCTCTAACAGCAGCGTCTTCACTAACTGACTTCAATAAGGTGCTGTCAGCCACGATTATCGTGACATGGGTATTTAAGGCCACTTAGTAAAGTTAATGCCGCCACTGATTGTCATGGCACAGACCCGCAGCCTCTGACCATGTGGCCGTGCTGCCAAGTTGCTGCAAATAATTACTGTATTCATGCTGCATGGTGCCCATAAAATTCTTATAGCCGTCGAACAGTAGCCATTCAGGAGCCAAATGCTTGTCTTTGGAGTACTGGAAAGACTTTTATCTTTTCTTTTCTTTTCTTTTTTAACTTAATGTTTTTAGCTTGTAAATAAATGGATAACAGCTGTATTGTACAGATAAAAGACTGGAAATTCTTAAATGGGCTTTAGGTGGTGTGCATTTGCTTAAAAGATATCTTGCCTCTAGCCACAGATTAAATGGCTCCACACCAGAAATGATTTGTGCATGCTTGAACTTGTACTAACACACAAGATAAGATATATGAAAATAAGCATGTCTGCACTAACAGGCTTTATGTAGTGTACCCCAGTGATGCTGGAAAAAACAGACTTAAAATGGTAAAAAAAATGCACTCCAGCTTGCCTGGTTTTACGAGAACTACTGGATAAATGCACTAGGAATTGTTATCTGAAGGTCCTTGATATATTTGATGTTACAGAGAGTCTGAGCGACTAAAACATGAGTGAAATTTATTTGATTTTTTTTTTTTAAAAGATGAGAGAAATTGCTGTTTTTATATACAAATTTCTATGTGACTTGTATTTATTTGTCTCACTTTCTCTGCACACCTAAGTGTGTGACCCATCAGCTCAGGTGCATCCATGTGATACACCTCAGGTCCAACTATTGAACAGGATTTGGATTATTCAAACAGTGTCAGAAGCAAGCAGAGAGGAAATGTGATTAACCATGCGCTGTGTGCTATTTAAGAAGATCTGACATCTTGAGCTACAGGAAGACAGTAGAAAGAGAGAGTTAACAGAGCTCTGTGACTGTGTTAATGCATAAGAAGTCATAGATAGATATCTGGAAGGAAGCTACAGAGTAATGAGAGTGGAAAGGAAAGATAAAAGAGAGTAGAATGATTGTCGATGAGCTGAAAGCTTTGTGCGCATTCACATCTGTGTGTTTTAACCTTGAGGCTCAGACATTAGAGACAGCACTGAATTCTCTGTATATATGTGTGTGCTTTTCATTTCCCATTTATAAGGTTGTGTCCCAGAATGTTTGTGTATGTGTGTGTATCTTTTTTTGTTTGCTTCTTGTTCTTTTTGTTTTGTTTTGTTTTGCTTTGCAGTCTTGCATGCAGTAATGCATCAGTACATCTTATCATTGTTCTCTTTGCATCTTTTGTATGCATTTAAACTTGTATCAACAACGTGTTTCTAGTGGTGCCAAAGTTATAATCCAAATATAGGTCCAATAATTTTTAAAAATAAAATCATCCTTAATGCACCTTCTCTCTAGCGCTAGAGGAAACATATCTGTTGTTAAGCTTGCTGTGTTTCTAGATAATTAAAAGGTGGGAAATGCTTCTGCGTACTGATTTCCGATTCTATTTCTGTACTAATGATGATGCGCTGTAGTTAGAAATGATACCAGTGTGACTGATACAGTCATGCATAAAGGAACACAAACACTTCGACAGTGTCACAATACTGTCACTTATTGTGTGCACTTACTGTATAGAGGTTGCAGCTCCAGGGCCAGTGAGCAGCACAGGAAAGCTGCAGCTGATTGTCACAAAACATAGAGCTCAACTTGTGAATACATATGAACTTTGTTTTGGAGACACATGGCCTACATACTGTTTCTATACAGGAAGCGAAGTGGTTGCATCAGCTTTTTTATTCCTTTTTTTGTTGTTTAGTTAGGGCTTACCCTGCAGGACTTTAAACACCATTCAATTAAAATTATGTGACTGCGAAGTATAAAGCAGTCTTTTTAACTGTTGTAGCCGTCTTAAGTTGCATTTCACAAAGTCACTCAAAGACTCCAAATTACAAAACAGCATTCCCGTAGGAGCAATGACCAAATAGCAGGTTGGATTATCTCTGTTCTTTAACTTTAATCCTTTACACACTTCTGTACATATGTAAATAAACCAAGTCGCACTTGCAGTACTGTGCAAAAGTTATGAGCCACTTCTCATTTCTTTATATTTTGCTTCCAAGAAGCCAGGCTTTCTTGCAATTTTTTTAAGTGGTCTTAAACAATTCTTTCGACTTTCTGAAGGTCTTTCAAAGATTTTCTTTGGACATTGGCTGCCTTTTGACTCATTTTCAGTCCAGTCCTTGTACCTGACCATTTTCAGAAGAACGTTCGTTTGTTTGTTAAGCCACTTAACACTGACCTATGAGTCATTCAACCATAATATGCCACCAAACTCTAGGGATGAACCAGTGTTGTGTCTACGAATAACAGACTACAGAGCAAAGAACCAGTTTGAAATGGCGTCTTTAGTAGTCTGCTTTAGTTGAATCTATGAAAAATGTCAAAGATAACGTAGTGTGACAGGAGTAAAATGGTATTTTTGGAGCAACAAGGTGATTCCCAAAGAGCTGTTAGCTGAAAACCTGGCAATATCACGGCATGGTGTGCAGAGGATCCTTAAAATATTTAAGGAAACTGAACAAGCGGAGGACAAAAGAAGAAGTGGCAGCAGATTATTGACAACAGATTAACAGTGTCTGAAAGTAATGTTTTTAGGAAATAGGAAAAATCGTGACACAGGATCACAGCAATACATCTGGCTCTTCAGCCGATCCATCTGTGTGGGATCAGATTGATAGAGAACGGAACAAAAGGCAGCCAACATCCCAAGAAACGCTTTGAATGTCCTCCAGGAATCCTAGAGAGTTGATGCTATATTGAAAAATAAAAGTGGTCGCCATTAAAAACAAACAGAGAAAGATGCACACACATTAAACCAGTGTACTGCAAAGCTTTGTTTTCCTGGGATTTTAATTTTATATGCCAGGCATGTACTTTTTTCATCTTTCAGCAAGAGCCTTAAGTGGGCTTCATACTAAGTGCACTATATAGTATCTTGGCTAAGCCCTGGTAGGATGGCTGTGGAGGCCGGGGGCTGTCTTATTCAGCGCTGGTGCCATCTCAGTTTTTAGACATTCTGCCCCTCTTACTGGACCTTGGCCTTGCTTACAGAACTGGCACAGAGCGAAGAGACTGTTAGCAATTGGAGGGAAAAACACAATGAATGATGTGCGATGACATTCAAGACACTTTATTGTGTGGTATATTATAGGAGGAAAACAACATCTTGTGTAGACCAATCTCATAAGAGCAGATTATACCTTTTTATAGTCTCTCCTTTCTCTATGTTTTTTTTTTCATTTTTTTATTTTTTGTGTGTGTGTGTGTGTGTGTCATACACTGTTTGTGTTGTGGAGTGTGAATGATGTAGGGAAGGTACAGAGCTTCAGGCCTTTTCCACTTCAGAGCACCTCAGTGTAGATTTGTATGTGTTTGTGAGTGCATGCATGCGACAAGCTTGAGCAAGACAAGCCGAGCCAGTACAGTGAAAAAAATGTACATATTTCTCCTGTTGGACATCAGGACGAAGGCAAGAAGGCAGCAAAGGACAGGAAAGGAGGTCATTAGGATGCAATTAGAAGCTCTGAAATCAGATCTGTGAAAATGTCAAGTAAAGGTGAGAAAAATGGTTGTCAGAAACAAGATATTCACTAGGAAATATTTCTACAGAAATCCGGATAAAACCGGATAAAATCGATATTCACAGCAGCAAATTAGGATATTAGACACGCAGTGTCGTGTTTGCATGTTTTGTGCGCATGACGGAAAAAAGGGCTGTTAGAACTGTGAGGGAGAGGGAGGAATAGAGGTGGAAACAAATGGAGAGATAAATTGAAAAGTTGCTATTTTGGAGCGCACTCAGGAGCCCATTAGATCTATTGTTGAATTTGAGGTTTTCTGTGTTTTTTAGGAAAGTGGGTGGCTGGTTGCATGTGCACTGAAGTGCATTCTTCCAGTTATTTGATGTTTTGTAGTGCTGACAGATTCTGGCACTGCAGTCAGGGCTGTAGTGATAAGTATGTTTGTAGAGCTGTCTATGTGCACGGATGTGCATTTGCGTGTGTGAGCCTGTGCTTGTGTGCGTGCGTCTGTTGATTCCATTAAGGAATCAGACCGCAAGCACTTTTGTTGTCTTGACTGGTCTAGAGGGCCTGGCCCTATAATGCAATGTTCTCATTATTCAGTCTCCACAGTTTACACTGCTGGAAGGGGCACATCCTGAACAGAAACAAATACCTCTCTATATGGCTTCATCTCTGCTCTGTGTGTTTCCTTAATATTAAGGGGGACTTCAGATGATGCGTGTAATTCTAAGCAAGAGAAGCAGACTCATTTTTTACCACAGCCTTTTTTAGCATTTGAAGCTAGAGAGACACGATGTAATGAATATCGAAGAGTCTGAAGTGAAGGTCAGAAGGATTAACAATAAAGGACAAGAAGGAGAAATTAATTAGAGCTTAGAAAGTGCAGGAGTTGACCCTGTTTCTCCTCACAGCAGGCCAGGAAGTGAGACAGAGGGAGACACTCGTGACAGTTAGTCATGTTTTTTTCATAGTGGGGATGTTGTGGCAAACAGTTTCAGTTCAACAGTGTAAATCATTCCACATCATCGCCAATGATATCCTACAAGAAATTAAAAACCAAAGGGTTCACTTTGGCTCCATCCAGTTAATGTGAATTGTCTAAGTCAAACTACAGCATTTACAAAACAAAAACAAAAAAAAGCACGAAAGTCATGAATTGAAGGTCAGTAACTCAAGCTCGAAAATTTCTTCACAGATTAAAAACAATGCAGCGTCTGATGGAACAACTGAAGAAAATCTGAAGTAGATTGTTTGAAGTAGCAGATTGCAGTACTTTATCTTTGCAAAAAATACACTCATGTTACCAAAAGTCCATCCCAGAGCTGTAAAGTTCAACTTAGCTGTTTTTTTGTTTGTTTGTTTTTTTATAAACTTCTTTTCACCTTCATTTAAGTTTTAACCGGGGTTTTTGTGAAGCACATTTGTCTTTGCTGTTTTCTCACTGTGGCCCAAGCACTGATTGCTTCATAACTGCTGATACTCTGGCCTTCCTCTGTCACTGCTTATTCAAAATTCATCTCTCTACTGTTCAAACCAGTCCAGCGTATCACATTTCTCCATATAATTAGTGATGTATAGCCAAAATATATCACAGTAGTACAATTAACCTGCTCTGTACAAGGGAGAAAGAGAGGAAACGGTGCCCATAGAAATGAGAGAACTGTACTGCCTGCATTACCTCCAACTACAGTAAAGCTTTGTCCAAAGTGTAATGATTTACTTTAAATTGACTCACTTTTTTACACCCCAGAAAATCATTTCATACAATCTGACTGTATATATAAATTATGAGTAATAAAAGTAAAGGCACACACTAATAGAGAGAAAGACAAAAAGGCCTAGATGGCTTTTCATTTTCATTCTCAGTCAGCATTCATTCATGTGCACTGTACAGTAGACTGATGTATGAGGTAGTTCATGTTCGTACTGTCTAATTCTGTGAGAGACACTTGCCAAACCCATTTCAGCAAAGTGGCCTCCAGTCACAGTCACATGCTCAATATTACTGCGCAAAGCAAGCACAGCTTCACTTTACAAACAGGAAGGACATCAGTGAGGCAGGCAGCTCCATCAGTTCTGTGGGAGTTTCTCACCTTGTGCTTTTAGGCATCAGCTTTTGAAATTTGTGGCATGTTTTTTTCTGTTTGTCCAGCTGTGGCCACAGCAACAGAGGGTCAGTGTTTTCCAGAAGTGGCTTCTGGTTTCCCAAGTTAGAAATTTGATATTGCTTTTTTTTTTCCTACTCTGGGAGCAGAGTTGAGCCAGTTGATGTATGAGGTTCTCTCATCTGTCCTGGGACAGTTTTGGTGTATTTTTGCAGGTGGTTTTTTTTGTCATTTTCACGTTGTGATTCTGCTTTAAATGACCATAAATAGAACATAGAACATTCTTCATCCCATTTTTTGGAGAAGAGCTTAAATTAAGGGCTGCAATACAGAACTGCACCATCAGTGTACAATTTATTCATTTCCAACTACAGTTCATCATGACATTCATGGCAAACCAAGTTTTATGTCTTTATGCACTGTAGCTGCGCTGACACGAGGCTTTCCTATAAGATCTTTTAAAGATCTTTATGATCTGTGACACAGAAGCAACTGCAATGGTCAATTGTTGCCTTTAGGACTTAGAGTTATTAAAGAAAAGAGGCTCACATGAATAATTGAATCACTTGTTTCTCTGCATATAGCAGCTGTGTTGTTGCTATGTTTCAAATATAAACCCCTTTTCTTGGTTGTAGGTCATCATTAAAAGCCTGACATTTCCTAAGAGTGAACTTTTCTTTCTGGAAAGTTGCCAGGTTACTGCACTGAAAACTTGAACACTGAATATCGCAATTTTTTTTTAATTATTATTTTTCATTATTGTATGCATACATCTTGGATGTGTAAAAATGCACATTAAAAAAAACGTCACTACTAGTACCCACAGATGAGAAACAACAGCAGCTTTTTGGATTCTCCGCTTATTCGTTGTAACAGGCCTAATCTCCAGGGAATAAATGATAGTAAGTTCTTCAGCTGGCCAAAACAAGAGTGTGTGGTTATGTGTTCACGTGTGACTGAATGTGGATGATAAACACAACAGAAAGGAGACAGGTGAGACAACAACAAAGGGTTACCATTGTGACAGTATCCGAGAGAACGTGCGGTGCAGCGTTGGGTTTGAGTGGATGCCCAAAGACAGAGGGAGAGACCAGACAGTGAGATCTTTGACCTCAGCAAAACAACACACAGCTCACAAGTTCTTAAGCTCCTTTTACATTTGCATCATAAGCCAGCACCCGCTGGGTGTGTCTCCATGGCCTTCTATTAAAAGCTGGCAAATTGCTCACCTCTGCGGATTCCTTTTTTAGACTGTGGGAACATGTTCACAGGCAATGAACTGAATCATTCAGCTACACCAAGGCGGATGTTTTTTAATGGAGCAGAGCATTTTGGAACATTTTAAAGATAAAAATGAATTACAAATAACTAATAAGTTTTTTTTTTATCTAAGTAAAGCGTCTCATGAAAAAGATCTCCTAGTTAGCACATTTTTACAAAGGTGCCAATATGATACCACAATTCATCTTCTTTTAATAAGCTTATTTATTTATGTTCCAATTAGTAACAGCAATTTTGTACACCTTAAATATTGAAAAGCTGAAGAACTTATAACCTGAATTAAAAATGTTCTTTTGACATGTTGATAACCTTGATAACTGCTGTGTATATGTAGGCCATATATGTTGCATGAAAGTCTGAGAAACAGCACATGTACTCGCACACAGTGAGACAAGGGCACCTTTTATGCATGGAGAGCTACTGTCATAACATCAACATTATCTTGACTAAATAAATGCATGCATGTATGTCTCCAAGTGCTAAACGTAATCAAAATTAATTCCTGCCTCTCTGTTTTTGTAACGCTTTCTCCTAAAGGAAGTTGAGGTTTGTATGACTCCTTAATCTGTAGGCCAGTCCAGTGTTGTTGTTTTTTTGTTTGTTTGTTTATTTGTTTTTTTATGTGCAGTGCATCATTTGCTTAATATGTGAGCTGAGCAATATTTTCATGATTTATTTATTTATTTATTTTTTACATATTGACTAACCATTTATTGTTTCAGGAGCCTGGAACATGGACCCCATCCAAGCCCTTTGATCAAGGTGGGTGTGTTCGAGAAAGAGTCAGACCTGGAGTGACTGTGCTAGTCAAATAAACAAAAATTATTCATGAGCAAATCTGCTATTTGAATAACAGAAAATACAAAGTTTTAGAAAGCTGTACAGCATACAATATTCCTATCTGGCTGTGAATGCTTAAACATTAGTGATCACAGAGTTATATGCTGTTTTTTTTGTTTTTATGTTTCTGCAACTTCATTCATGTGTTTTGTGATCAAGCGTTATAGGATGTAATGTCAGGTGTAGATTAAGGGTTTGCAGTTCTGTACCAAATTGGTTGACTGGTGGAGATTGGCTAAAATAGAAACAGTGGTAAACATTTTTTGCAAAAATACTGGGCTGCAGTGGGCTCAAGTCCTTTGATGAACATTTAGCGTCTTCATCAGTCTGCATATATAGTGTAACAGGAATGGGTCAAATGAGGAAAACAAAAAAGATTCAGACACTTTTAACACTTTCCTGTTCTTACACAACTTGTCACTCCGATAAGCATCCATGGAGTTGTTGTTCAGATGTATACAATCCATGCTCATATACAATATATAAACAATATATCATGGTGGTCCTTTACTGTTAAAACAGATCTTTAGACAGATTTTGTAAATGTCTCTGTAGTTTTTAACTTCCAAACTATCTCCAGTTCAACACCAGCTGAAAAAAAGGGATGATTTCCTGTTCATTTATTTTCTCTTATCTTCTAATTTCCCATTGTTTTACTGACAGTGCTAAGCTCTAACACACATCGAGGCACGTCAGGACATGTACTCTCACTTATCACTATCCTCAAACATCCACACACAGCTATGCCAGGCAAACAATAGCGTTAGATAGTGTGATGGAGGATGGAGGCAGGATAATCTGCCAAAGCTGCTCAGGGATTACAGTAAGGTTCTTTAGAGCAAAGGTCATTTACAGACTGTTCTGGGAACAGCTAAGGGCCTTAGGTTTTGCTCATAGCTGACTCACTGAAAGCTGTCACAGGGTCAGAAGCACCTAGCTTGTCTTTACCAGCAAAGATCATACCATCTGCTTCAGATTCGGATCCAAAGTCGGCCTTTACCTTTAATGCTATATGCCTCTATCGCTGTGGGATCTAAGGCCAGATCAGTTTGAGGATTTCTGCAAGAGCACGCATTTGAATGACACTCAGTGGAGGCTGATTTAAGATCAGAAGTAGCCTCTAAAATCAGTTCAGTCTAATTTTAGCTGTAAGGATTCTTAACAGTATTATAGCTTTAAGTTCACTGTGAGATGGCCAGTGTACTCTGTGAAGAAATAGTCACTCCAATTAAAACACACATAAATGCACTGAGACTTAGAAATATCTATTCACGTCATGGGGATCTGAAAATGAAAGGAAGCAAATCAGTTAAGTATGACTCATTGATCTAGAATTCTAAACAACAAAAGGAAAACCTAACCTTGGACATTTTTCTCTCCTTACGCTTAGTCTTTACAGGGAATTCTGTAAATAGAGAGGCTGTGTTGAGTTGCATACACAAACAGAGTACATGTATACACATGTTAAAAAGCCCTCCTTCTTGTGTATTTTTAGGCCTTGATCCAGCCAAAGACCCTTGTCTGAAGATCAAATGTAGTCGCCACAAGGTGTGTGTGGCTGAGGATTATAAAACTGCCTCTTGTGTCAGCCAGAGGAGAGTTAGGTAAGAACACACACACTTGATGCTTTAAACAAACCTGTGTGTCCAAGCTCGTATTTCCTTTCAGATGTTTTTGTGATGAAGCCACAAGTGGAGCACGAATGATTGTCAATTTTGGAAAAAAAAAAGAAGAAAATCTTTATTCCTAATTTATGCAGCCTAATAAACAGCAACACCAGAGTGGCTGCTGTTTTTCCTTTTCTCCCAGATGGTCTACTGGTTTCCCGTCTCTCTTGTGACTGTTGTGCGACATTACAGTTTGGTCCAATTACCCGCGGCACTGGCACTTTCTTACAATGGACCCAAAGTCCTGCCAAGTGATATGAATGGGCTTTGTACGTGTGTGTGTGTTTCTGTCTAGGACACTGCAGACTGGACAGAGGACAGTAACACCATACTGACCCCATTTCCCATTCTTAGCAACCACACAATTCCCACTACAGAGTGCAAGCAAATCACAAAATAATCACACACAAATCCTAAATCCTCATCTCATTTTTTGAAAATTGACATAAGAACAAGACAATCCAGCACAGCTACAAAGTGCTTAGAAAACATTAGATTTAAAGAAAAATGGGAGTGCTGGTCCAACGAGGCATTTTGATGAATAATGGTACATCATTAGACGTCTAACACTCAGTCCATGTGTGTGTATAAAAAAAAGTATTTTCAATCTCCTCTCCAGCTTCAAAGATGCCAATCTGTACCAGAGTCCAGGGTCAAAATGCAAACCGTGCCCTGTGGTTCACCCCTCACCTGTATGTGGAAGTGATGGCCACACCTACTCCACCAAGGTGCCTGCACACTTAAAAACATAATCTAATCAACTCCCACCCATAAGTTACAGTTTTTTCATTTCCTCCTGATGAGACTTGCATCCTGATTTTTGCTTCCTCTTCTGTCTCGTCCCTTCTGTCTCTGTCGCTCTCAATCAGTGTAAGTTAGACTACCAGGCGTGCATCACAGGAAAGAAGATTACCGTGAAGTGCCCTGGCATGTGTCCTTGTCCCTCTCATCTTGAACAGAGCTCTGCAGAGAAGAAAGGTACACAGTTCGGCACACTTGAATGCACACACTGCGAGCCTGGATGGGGGTTACTATGGTGTCCATCTTTATTATAAAACTCCTGCCCTGCTGAAGTGTCTTTGTGAGACTGAATTGCTTAAAGTTTTTGTGCCATAACTGACTCTGACTCCTTATGTCTATGAGGAAGCAGGAGGCCATTAAAGCATCACTTTACTGCCATTAATCTTTAGTGTCATTATTCTGCAGTGTGCAGTGAATCGGAGCTGAAGGAGGTGGTGAGTCGTCTGAGAGACTGGTTCAGAGTGCTGCATGAGAACGGCAATCACAAAAGAGTCAAGATCCAGAAGCCAGAGAAGAACAGTTAGTATCATGGCATTAATAAAGTGGGGGAGACAAGACACAATATGTAGTATCGCATTTAGTATTACATAAATATATCTTAATGTGGCTACCCACTGTCTTTGATCTTCCACCACAGAGTTTGAAGTTGGGACATCACCTATTTGTAAGGATCCTCTGGGTTGGATGTTCTCACGGCTGGACACAAATTTTGACCTACAGCTGGACCAGTCAGAGATCAAGAGCCTCTATCTGGACAGGAATGAACCGTGCTCAGATGCTTTCTTCAAATCTTGTGATACAAACGCGGACAAATTTATAACCAGCTCTGAGTGGTGCACAGGCTTCCAGAGGTACACAGGTAAGGACATAGCCGCACTTACGAGTCATGTCATATTTAACACAGCTCAAATAACGTGTAGATAAATAGTCCAATCACATGCAAGAGTTATTTTTTGTGTAACACAGTTCACACTGAATTATGTGCTGAGATCTTAGTGAAAGAAACATGAGCAAGGAGTTATATTGCTGAACTTTATTTGGAAAAGCGAGTTAAAAGAAATTTAATTCTGGCCTGTTATGCTGTGTCATGCGCACATTTTCCTCTGCAGAGACAAATTATTACTGTCCTTTGGAGTGCATTTTAAATCTTACCATCAAAAGAACATCGTTCACATTATTTAACTAAACTGTTGCCTGCTGAAATCATTTGTGATGTCATGTCACACCTTCCTTAAGTAGTACTTTTAACATGCTCAGTCTTATCTGTTACTTTAGCGAGTCGTAATCAACTGAAGGTCTGAAAACACGATCCAATTTTCAGTCTCAAACTTCTTCAAATATAAAAATAAGAGACACCTTCTATTCAGTGGCAGTGGCCTTTTCTTCCCCGGCGCCGAATATTATTGTACTCTGAGAGCACAACAAAATACAAGAAACCGCATAAAACACGAAACACATTTGTATGAAACTAGGGATGAAAACTTTTTTTTTTTTTTTATAATAAAGGGAGACTATTTACCCATGAGCCACTGGAGGTACACAAGCAAACATTGATATGAAAGCAAAAAAGTAGACAAAGGAAGCCAGATTTGCACATGCACATTCCCAGAAAAGCAGACTTCTGCAGTCTGTCAACAGTATCCCTTGTCTGCCTCTTTCAGATTCCCCATGCAAAGCAGAGCTGTCCATTATCAACAAAAAGCAAGCAGGCAAGAAGTTACTTGGTGAGACACGCGCAGAATCACAAGTACACACACAAACGTTGTGCGGCCTGAACTCATCGTGTGTGTTTTGGCTTGTTCTGTAGGTCAGTATTTGCCATCTTGTGATGAGGAAGGTTATTATCGGCCCCACCAGTGTCACAGCAGCAGTGGCCAGTGCTGGTGTGTGGATCGCTATGGCAACGAGGTGGCTGGCTCACGCATCCACGGCCCAGCAGACTGCGGTAGGCAAGACGTCAAAGCATGTCGTGTGTGTGTGTGTGTTTGTGGAAGAAAATGAAGCGATGTAGCATAATGGGAAAAATTAGGAGAGAGGAAATAAACCACAGATATCAATGTAAACACATGAAGCTTGTCATCTGACATGTTTGTCCAGCTGGCAGCTGGAGAAGAATATTGTTGCCCCTGCAACATTATTTAAGTAACTATGCAGGTGGATCCATCAGCTGGCTAGTTTAGATTAGCACAGAAGCTGAAAACAGGGGAAACTAGCTAGCTTGGCTCTTTCAAAGGCAACAGAATCCACTTGCTATTTATCACAAAGCTCGATATTTCTCACCCAAGCTTATCTCCACACTATTCCTTTTAGTCTGAAGTCAAGTATAAACTATTTTGAGTCGTCCCTTAAAGATAACCCGTGTAAAAGAATCACGGCGATATCTTTTTCTGTGGCTAAAAAGTTATGGCTGTGTCACACAGGGAGAGAGGTTCACAGCTGGCCCATATAATAATTGTGCAAGCAAAGATAGTCTGGGCCAAAATTCTGTCAGAATCAGTGTGATATTTTCACAATGTCACTGCTGCTACGACCTACTTATACTTGGGTTGGCAATCAATCAAAAATATCAGTGATCATGTGCCAACTGTTCTTTTTGTAGGGGAAGAACCCAAGAGACATTATATGCTAATTGGCTGAGGGCTTGTCAACATTGTCCAGTACACATACCCTGTTTTGTTTTGTTTTTCCTTTTTGACTCTAATGGAAGCCATAATTATTAAAAAGGTCGGCAAATATATGAAGGCCACTGTCTTTCCAGGAGTTGACATCCCAGCGAATTCACCCCAATGTCAGACTGTGCGATGCTCAGAGAAAGTGCAACAAACCCAAGAGCTACATCTTAGACACTACAGGCCTCAGCATGTTAAAGGTTAAAGTTTGACAGTACAATTAGAAAAAGACTGAACAAGTCTGGGGTCTGGCTCTTCTCTGTGAGGCCACCTGCCCAATAGCTAAAGCTTGGCTAAAATAGGGTCAAGCAACAGGACAATGATCCCAAGCACAGCGGCAACAGAAAAAGAATGGAACAAGGAAAGAATCAAGGTGTTGCAGAGCCCCGGTCAAAGCAGACCTCAGTCTGATCAAAATGCTGTGGCAGGACCTCAAGATAGCTGTGCATAAACAAATGGCTGCAAATCTCAATGAATGGAAGCAACAGGAAGAAAAAAGTAAAAAAATCAGTAGGATCAAATTGTTTCACAATAATGCAAGAGACTGATGAAGTCATACAGAAAACAATTACTTCGAGTTATTGGTGCTAAATGTGGTTCTATAAGCTACTGAATCCTGGGCTGTACTTCATATTTCTCAGGGCTGCAAAGAGTCCTGTGAAAACTTTCATCTTTACATCTGTATAGTTGTGAAATGCAGTACATTTTTTTCATATATGTATCAGAGTTTATTAGATCTAAAACTGGGTTCGTTTTCTGTTTCTAGGTGTGATTTTGGAATCTTCTGGAGACCTTGGCAGTGGAGACTCGCTGTTCACTGATGATGATGAAGATTCGTTTGTCCTCAATGACCAGACCGGTATGGATGATGAGGACAATGAAGACGAGGACGATGACGACGATGATGAATACCTGTCGTAAACTTTAAAAAAAAAAAGAAAAAAGAAAAATACATAACAAAAAAAAAAAAAAAAAAAGAGAAAACTGTTTGTTTGATCAAACTGCACGTTTCTAGGTGACTCCCCCAGGCAGATACTTAATCGTACTAACAGCCTATGGACTACTCTCTGTGTATTGTTTGTTCATAAGTTAAAAAAAAAATCAATATTCTTGGAAAATGTTTATGATTTCTCTTCTTGTTTAAGTATGAGTATATGAGTGGTTCATGGCACTTGTTCACTTGTGTGTCAGCCAACCAGAGAATATTATAAGGACTAATTGATAACCAATCCATTGTGTTGGATTTGGTCACATGTGCAAAGACCTTTCCCTTCATTGGACAGTCCTTGTCCTCCAGTCATGTCCTGTCTTTGTGCAGCACTCTGATGCCCGAGCGTGTTGATGCCCAAGGCACAATGTTAAAGAGATTTCTTTCTTCATTCCACCGTCTTCTCCCCCCTTTAATCCTTATCAAATGTTCCTGTGTATAGGTGGGATGTTGATGATGTAGATAAGAGAATATTGCACTCTTTAGGTTTCTTTTGATCTTGATTTGTAACTGTGACTGTAACTGTGTGGAAAAACAAGATAAGAGTTAGACATGCTTCATTAAGAGAATTAAGGCAAAAAAAAGAGAAAAAAGTGAGCTGGATAACAATTAGAACTGATGTCCTAGCTGTTTTCACTGAGACACAAATCAAATGCTCAGCAACAAGGAAAGACAAATTACGATATGGCCGATGGTGCTGTTGGTGGGGGTATTACTGTTATCTGGTTTCTTATCCGCTGTAGGATGACTACAGAAGATGAAAACAGATTTGTCTTAGCATGTCCAATTCCACGCGATGTTGTTTCTATTGAACCCGAGGCCAAACCTTTGAGGAACTCAAAATTCAACAGAGGTTGAGGTTGAGGTTGAGGGGAAAAAAAAAAATCCTTCAAGCGTGTACAGATGAGACTGCGCTTGGATAGTTGTAAAGTGCTTCAGCCACAAATCTGTGTGATGAAAATGTTTATTGACCATTAAGAGGTCAGCGAGCACAGAGAAAACCTCAGAAAAAAAGTTCAAAAGATAATGTGCAGTTGATGTTTTTACATTTTCAGATACGAGTCTCCGACTTAACGTGCTAGCACACAGCGTAACAGAACAAGTCTCTTGCACAGTAGTGGCAGCATATATCCATGCAGATCTGTTGAAAATGTTGGGCAGAAGTTAAGGGGTAAGGTGTGCCTTGTACTGATGGTCAAAGTGGAGGAAGCATGCTTTCTGGACTGACTTAACCCGTCATTACACTGCATAAGAGTGGCTTTACTGTTAAGCCTGTATACTACTTGGACTTTGGTCTGGCATGTGTTTTGGGTCTCTCTTATGATGGTGTTACTTAGGCCATACTGCAGATTTTCTGATTTGTTACATAGGATAGCTAGAATGTAGACAAGCACAGAGATGCTTAGCAGTTAAGGCGTACAAACACTTAGATCCTGCCGGATTTGAAAATGTTTTATATATTATACACTGGCTAGAGGAAGCTTTGGTTTAGACCGCTTTATAATGAAAAGACAATGTTCATCTTACAGTGTTTACTTTGTTTGAAAAGCTTGATTTGTATCTGATCTGCTCTAAACTACTTACTGTGTGTATCTGTCAGGGTTGAAAACTGAATCTGATCCCAGATGTGTATCATTGATAAGTCACGTGACTGTCTATGCAGACCCGGATCAGCTGAGCTCCTGTGTTCATTTTCATGAATTAATCTGCCATCGGGCTTCATTTTTGGATCAAATATCTGTTGAAATTCCATGTTAACACATTAAAAAGTGCCATGTAACTGTTATTTTTTTTTGTTCTTCTTCTCCATGTCTAATTATTTTTCTCCCTCATTCGTTCTAACATGGAATTTAAATTCACTTTATGAACCTGAAAACATTTCGGTCTTAAAGTGTGCCGTTTCATGAGTGTAACGACGTGCAAATCATTTTGATGACCTCAGACACTGTAGCCACTCTCAACCAATCACACACTGTCATCACAGCTCTGATAGTGTTTAAAGGTTATGATACAGATGCATTTTTTTACAGTGTATGTATGATTTGCTGAAATAAAAACTATATTGACCAATTTCCGTGTCATCCCACGTGTTGCATGCATAAATAGACAAGAATACACGCAGAACACTCTTGTTTCTGTCTGACAGCGTTTCTGTTCTCTATTTCTGTTCCTGTATTTAAGAAAAGAAAGCTGCTGCCGAGGCTTGTATGTACATTTTGGGTCATGACGTGTTTGTTTTTAACCCAGCTGGGATAGTCTCTAGCCCCTTGTGACCCTGAATTGGATAAGCAGAAAAAAATTGATGACGAGAAATGAAGGTCAGAATTGCGACCTCCATCTCAGAATTCTGAAAAAAATATCCGTTTTCTGAGTGGCCCTAGCCCCCTTCTGTAAACACAAACTGCAACATTTTTCTTTTCCTAAATATAAGAATAGAAATAGAGAACAAAAACACTGTCAGGAGTGTTTGTTCAGTGAAAAAATACTCTTGGCTTTTATAGCTGAAAAAAATTAAGATCTTGGGGTTGTGATTTATTTTTGTTCCTGGAATTCTGAGATTAGATTCATAATTCTGCCTTTATCTTGGAATGAGTTTTTTTCTCAGGCCAATGGGGGATTTAAGTAAGAATATATGGGCAAAAATTAGGAATTTGGGCTTTTAGCAGAATTCTGAAAAAAGTCATGACCAAATTGTTTTTGTCCCCTCCCCCACCTAAGTGGCTCTAATCCTCTTCTGTGTGTGTGTGTGTGTGTGTGCGTGCCAAAAGACATTTTTTAAAACTGAAAAACACCATTAATTCATCTTTTCTCCACATTTCAAGCTCCTCAGCTGCTTTTGTCTGACCCCCTAAAGAATGAAACAACAATGCATGCCGTAAGTGAAAGTGTTTATCTAGGACATAATTGTAAAATAAGAGAGAGAGAGAGAGCAAACAGCTGTCAAGCGTGACAAACACTGCTTGTTTGTAGGCAATGAATTCTATGTGACGGGACATTACTGCATTATGTAGTAGAGAAACAGGTGAATATTTCATGAGTCACATCACATTTACATTATACACAAAATGCACACACGCGGCACATAAAAATAAACACGCAGAGACGAGCATGTGCAATAAATGAAATCAAAATTTTAAAAAAAACATTGATCTGTAAAAGTTTTGTCACTATTTTTGCTGTGAGATTAACTGTTTTATTCTAGACACCTCAGTGTAAGTATGCTGTAGAAACTCACAATGGGTAATAGTGTGTGTGTGTGTGTGGGGGGGTGTTGGCACAGGACCTGTCAGCAGCTCCAGATGAGGAAGTCACTGGGTAAATATTAAATGTTCATTTTCACACACTCTCTCTCTGCTTTTATGTGCTGACCATAGAAATGTGGAGAGATACCATCTCTGTGGTTCATTTCCTTACACGAGAGGCTGTGGTTGAAAAAGGTCCAGCAATAAAAAGTGTTGTGTGTGGGGAGACAGGATGACTGAGAGCTAACGGGAAAAGCCTCAAATTGCAGGAAACCCTTCTGACGTTTGGAAATCAGGTTTCTTGGATAAGTAATACTCTGTAACGTATTTTTATTTTATCACTTCCACAATCTGGTACACGATGAGCTATTGTTATTGTGTGAATTAGAATCACCCATTAGGGTGGTATCATTTGGGTTTTATAACCATTTTAGGTTATGTGCAGGTGTTTTATCCATCAGCTGTCCAAGCTGCAAAATCCCGTCTTCTCCACACAGATCTGCTGTCGAGGCAAATGAAAGACAACAACACAGTTTAGACAAAGGACTTGCATTATTTTGCAGTCTTTACTAGTTTGAATTAAGTGGCACTTCAGGGATTCAGTGTTACCTTTTTTTTCAAGTTGGGAATTCAAATGGAATCCGTTTATAGAGGGGACATTAACGTCAACTCCATATTTGTATTCTTGCACTCCACCACAGTAGCCTTGTATGATTCACAGTTTGCGCCCTTGCCCCGCCCTTAAGTCTGACTTTCTTCTGATTGGCCACAGCTTGTAGACAGGTTTTTCTGAGATAATGAAATTTATATTCAGTTCAATCAATTTTATTTATATAGCACCAAATCACAGCAAACAGTCACAACAACATATACACATTATATTGGAAGGTAAATACATTATGAGATATTCCCTCTCAATGACATCATACAGCGCCAAAAGAGTGGAAAAAATGGACTAAAACTGAGAGCGTAGAGCAACCTGAAGGCAAAGCTCTACAGTCATAGTGATTATTTAAACCTCCTGTATAATACTGCATATATGAATATTAATTAAATAATAAGGTAGTTAAGTGTGATATGCTAATGATAATTGTGATCTCTTGCTTTCTGTAGATTTTTTGTTTGCTTGTTCATGTCTACAGTGGTATTGTGAATACTTGTCTTTGTTTGCATACTAAATGGGCTCAACTGGAAATGCCTGAGTTGAGCTTTCAGGGCAATCTGCTGAGGAGGCAGTATAGCTCACCTTAATGGTTAAATCACCGTTGTTCATCACATACTCTGGCAAACACATACACACACACACACACAAAAAGCAGGGTCATATTACTGTGCCTCAGTTATTCCATACACTGTCAATACTAGGAGCACTACAGGGTGATTTACAGTAAGCATTTTCTTACTCATGGTGAGTAAAACTGAAATATACTAAAAGAATTATATTAGTGATTAACTCTGATTACATCCGTCTGTGGAGAGTGAATACTTTTCAGAATCTTTAAATGCATTTTAGAGGGTGTGGCTCACAAATGAAGTGAAAAGTGACTGATGTGGATCAATGAACAGCATAATAATTATTCCAGAATTCCAAACAAGTAAAAACAATAAGAAGAATGAAAATCCATACAGGCTGTCAATCCTTTGCCTTACTTTTTTCTATCCTGTGACAAAAGGCTTCTGGGAATGGTTCTACACAGAAATCACTTTAGTGTGACTCACCACCATGCATCGAGCTGTTTTCCTCTGGATTCCTGTGTTTTATGGAGGTGGACAGCAATGCGCAGAAAGAGCTTTCCCATCAATAACTTCTGACCGCTTAGTGGTTTGATTCTTGGCTGTTCAGCACTTGATTGGAGGGGATGTAATCTATACATCAATAGACTTAGGAGACTAATAAACAGATTTATGGCAGGGTAGTCTGCTTCCATGGTAAACAGAGATTTTTCTAATCAGCAAAGTGTCATAATTTACCTGTAAGTTTAAACATTTGAAGTGACTAGTCATTTTTAAATATATTGTGTCATTTGAAATCATAGAAAAACAAATTTAAAATACTTAGTGAAAAATATAATAAACATGTACTGTATTGCCAAAAATATTCACTCATCTGCCTTCACACACATAAATTTGAGTGACATCTCATTCTTAATCCATAGGGTTTAATATGATGTCGACCCACCCTTTGCAGCTATAACAAGTTCAAATCTTCTGGGAAGGCTTTCCACAAGATTCAGGAGTGTTTTTATGGAAATTTTTGACCATTCTTCCAGAAGTGCATTTGGAACTGGAACTAAGAGGTGGAAAACAACCCCACACCATAATCCCCCCCCCCAACTTTACACTTGGGACAATTCAATCAGACAAGTACTGTTCTCCTGGCAACCGCAAACCCAGATTTGTCCATCAGATTGCCAGATAGAGAAATGTGATGCATCACTCCAGAGAACATATCTCCACTGCTCTAGAGTCGAGTGGCGGCATGCTTTACACCACTGCATCTGATACTCTGCATTGCACTTGGTGATGTAAGGTTTGGATACAGCTGCTTGGCCATGAAACCCATTCCTTGAAGCTCTCTATGCACTGTTCTTAAGCTAATCTGAAGGCCACGTGACGTTTGGAGGTCGGTAGTGATTGACTCTGCAGAAAGTTTGCAACCTCTGCGCACTACAGCACTGTAACTCAGGAGGTATTGCTGGCCACCAACTAAGCGGTAGGTCAGTAGCTTGATCCCTGGCTGCTGTAGTCTGCATGCCAAAGTGTCCTTGGGCAAGATACTGAAAGTTGCTCTTCAATGCATTTATTGTGAGTGTGAACATAAATGTTAGAATGTTGCATGTTAGATAGAAAGCACCTAGGTGTAGAAAAAAAGCACTTGTATGAATGGGTGTGAATGGGTGAATGAGGCATGTTGTATAAAGTTCTTTGAGTGCTCAAGTAGAGTAGAAAAGCACTATATAGGCACCAGTCCATTTACCATTTACTATGCACCTCAGCATCGGCTGACCCTGCTCTTTGATTTTACATGGCCTACCACTTCATGGCTGAGTTGCCGTCATTCCGAACCACTTCCACTTTGTAATAATACCACTAATAGTTGACTGTGGAATATTTAGTAGTGAGGAAATTTCACAACTGGACTTGTTGCACAGCTGGCATCCTATCATGGAATCACACTGGAATTGATTGAGCTCCTGAGCGACCCATGTTTTCACAAATGTATGCTCAGGTGTTTGGTTTTATACACCTGTGGCCATGGAAGTGATTGGAATACCTGAATTCAATGATTTGGATGGGTGAGTTAGTACTTTTGACAATATAGTGTAGATACAATATACAGTAGATAACAACAGGTGATTGTTGTATTTCACTGACCCACCAGTAAACTGGCAATGCTGAATGATGTCATAGGCAGCATAATGCTCTCACCTGTGGTGGACCTGCCAATTCTGGTATTCTATGGAAAATGCCAGTTGCATTCCATGGTGCCAGGCAGTGAGCACAGGGCCCACTGGAAAACGTCAGGCCCTCATGAAGTCTGTTTCTGATTCTTTGGTCAGAGACATTCACACCAGTGGCCTGCTGGAGGTCATTTCGCATAGTTCTGGCAGTGCTCATCCTGTTCCTCCTTGCACAAAGGAGCCAGCACCTTCTAAGGCCCTGTCCAGCTCTGCTGCCTGTCTCCTGGAGTCTCCTCCATGCTCTTGAGGCTGTTCTGGGAGACACAGCAAAAATATCTGGCCAATGCACATATTGATGTCATCCTGGAGGAGTTGGATGAAACTGATTGACAACCTCCTGTGCTACTTAACTGACCAGAGCAATATCCCAGAAATTTAACTGATTTGATGTTTTACTCTGATTAAAAAGTGTTCCTTCTCTTGAGCAGTGTATTTGGAGCGGACTGACACTGCTTTAGAAGTTACAGCTGAAACGCAATCTATTTTAAGAGATTTGCTGCCCTCTGGTGATCAAAGTTAGACACCACAGGTGATTGTTCAGCACAAACTTATCCTTTTGCTAATGTTTTGCTTGTTTTATTATACCCATGCATCCATTCTGCGCCTTTTCAGGGTCACAGGGACAGAAGACTAAGGATTAAAACTGTATAATTTGTGTTTACCTTCATATAACTCTAATGAAAGATTAATGAAGATAAGCACTTCATCATTTTATTTGTTCATTTTCTTATAGACTTAATTCAAGGTTTCATACCTAATACCAGGAGACTTTACGATTTGTTAACATGAACGATTGAGAGTGTCAAACCTGTTTGTAGATTACTTCAAACTAATTACTATTCCATAGTACAGAATTTGCACTTACTAACGCTAATAGCTTTCACAGTATCAATGAGACATTATCAAATATTGTATCCTAAATATTTCCCATGCTTCCAGCTATTGATGGCACCAATTTACAATCACACCCAATCATCTTTCTTCTAAGTGATTAATTTGACAATGTGTCTGAATAGCTGAATAACATTTGGCTGAATCCTGTGTTTGTACAGATGTGGTCCAAAAACAACACAAAACAATAAATAGAATTTAAAAAATAACTCCGTTGTGTTACTTTGGTATAAAATTTATTATGTCACAAACATGGTGAACAGTTTTTATAACGTAACATAGTTAGTCACCTGTTTAAATGTACACTCAGACACTCGAAACGCAGATGCAATTTATCAAATGTGTTAAACCATTCATATTAATTAGAGAACAATAAAAAGGGAAACTAAAATATGTAAGGTAAAACCTGGCAAAGCCATCTTATTAATAACAAAACACAAACCCAAATGAACATATTACATCTATTACGGGCCAAACTTTACATTTTCATACACTCCTAAAAATAAACATTAAGAAACATATTTTGTGCAAACTGTTTAAAATTTCTGTACAAAGTCAGCTGTTATCGTCTTTAGTGGATGTCCCTGCAGTGTGATGCTGGTAATGTTTGAGTTAAGATTGGAGAAGTGGTTTTAGAAATCTGACACTGTGTCAAGCTGAAGTCCCACGTGTCTGGAAGCAAACAAAAAAACAAACAAAACACTGTCATCGTCTGTCATGCACAACCAAAACCTATAACAGTGGTTAGCTTCTAACTTCTTTTTTAAGTATACAAAGAGATATATTCAGTTTAAAGTGTATTTCTTTACGCTGTTTGACAAGTCTGTATTGACTTCTTAGCTAGAATGAAACAGGTTACAGAACATCATTAGACTGTCTTTTGTTTTTTTTTCTTTCAGGATTACAAGCACTTTTTCAGCTCACCATGGGCTTCATCTCACGCCCATCTCCATCACCCGGCTTTTTCCAGCCCATTTTCTTACTGTTTTCAACAAATTCCTGGAAAGAGGAACACAGAGTTATACAAAATATATTTAAGTCTTATTCAAATTATATACATTTAGTCTAAGTTCAAATTAATAAGATCTTCCTGTAAGGTTAAAAGGCAAATGGTAGAAAATTAGAAAACACTGGGACTTGATATTAACACACACACACACACACACACACACATATACATATTATATATATATATATGGAAATAACTAGGCGCATATGGCCACAAATGTCTTCCCACTGAGCCCAGGATTTGAAATAAGGTCAGTTTTTGGTTGATCCTGCTAGTGCAGATAGTGTTTACTTAAAATACTTAACAACCTCCCCCAAAAGACACAAGATGCTTCTTTTTTTACTTCCTTTGAGAAAAATTATTTCTTGGATTGCATCTTCTCTCTGTCCTTGGATGGGTTCTCTCCAGGTACTCTGGCTTTCTCCCACAGTCCAAAGACATGTTAGCTTATTTGGCGACAGGTGTGAATGTGAGTGCGATTGGTCGTCTGTTGTGTTAGCTGGTTGTGTTAGAGACACAACCGACTGAACCAATTTAGTATGCACCTTAACCACTTGCCTAGTTGGTTGTCCCAACAAGTACAAACTGTTTATAAAAACCTAAACTACTGTTTCCGGTATTGTGTTATTTCCTTTTCTTTTATAACATAAAAATGATCTTAGATAAAGGACCATGTCTTGTCTCACCATCAATGCCTTGTCCATGTAATACTCTCGACCAGGGCTGCCATCATTATACTTTGTGTCCACAGCGAAGCACAGGAAGAGGACGTCAACCACATTTTCAAACACAGAAAGGAAGCAATGGGCCACCAGGAAGGCAAAGAGACAGACGATGAGAAGAGGCAGTACCCACACTGTGTAGTCCCTCTGATAGTTCAGAGCCAGAACGCCAACAAAAGCTGTACAGGAGACTACAAGAATCTGAGAATGAAGACGTGCAGTTGGTTAGAAAACTTAGTCCTCTACAAGTATCAATGTGGACCAAAGAGTATGTTTTGGCCATGTACAAGGAACAAAAGCAAGTTGAAGAAAAAAAAAAACAACAAAATTTTTTGATATATCACAGTGATACTATCAGCTGTCAAATGAAGCCATTCGACACATTTGATACCTTTCCCAAGAAGAGGACAAAGTCGCCAAAAGTGTTAATGGCGGCCACTCTGAGCGCGTTTTCCACCAGGATAAGAAAAGCTTCACGGGCTGAGGTGCAGAAACTAGTGCTGTTGATGGCTGTGGCAGTATAAGCATTCTGAAATTATTGAAACATACACTGTAAATGCTTGGGATCATTTATATACTGCACACAGTTCGCCAGCATGAGAATACTTACTTGATTCAAGTATGCTAAACACTTCTCAAGGCACCACAAACAGCAGACACAGGCTTTCACCATGCAACGAGCACAGGCGTTTTCCTATTCAAAAACCAAAAGGAAAATAAGAGATGTACAAAAACTGAATGGGCTTAATAACAATGCATAATGGCAGCTTACTGGCTCTAGTTAAGTATATGAAGTTTTAAACATTTCTTTTAAAGCTCACCTTTCCTTTGAGTTGCGTGTGGACGTATGTTAGGATTAGACGAGGGATCTTAACAAGTGTGATGATAAAGGAGCCTTTGGCCAAAGTCCCCAGATGGTAGCGGATGGTACGTACCATAGAGGAAATGATCGGTGTTGCTGGCATCTGGGCCTTATTCCTTAAGTTAAAAACATGCAGGAAAACTCAAAACCTACAATCCTACTACAGCAAGTATGGCATCAAGCCTCCCATGAGATAAAGTCCAAACTACTGCCTGTTACTTCTTTTGTACCTTGTGAAATAGTAAGTGACCACAGCTCCAGCAATGGTCATCTGCTGGAAGGCAAGAATGAATTCGCTGATCCAGATGAGACCCACAACGTGATACCACACCAGGAACTGAAGGGGTCCTTGCATTTCGTACTCAACCACACCTGTAGAGTTGTTTTTCACTGGCGTTCCTGGGAGGAAAAACCGGCATGATTTTCAGTGAACGCAGCAGCTTTTTGACCCAGATGAATCTGAGTGCTTAAATTTCACTCGCTTTGACTGCTGGGCCAATCACAACAGTTTATCTAATACTGGGTAGGTTTGATGCAATGAAAAAAATGCTAGTCCTTAAAACAGAAAGTGAAGGGATGCAATGATTATATATATATATATATATATATATATATATATATATATATATATATATATATATATATATAAACAAATTTATTAGAGCAAAAACAAAATGACATTGTTATTTGCCTAATAAATATTAATATATATATATATATATATATATATATATATATATATATATATATATATATATATATATATATATATATATATATATATATATATATATATATATATATAAACAAATTTATTAAGCAAAAACAAAATGACATTGTTATTTGCCTAATAAATATTAAACCGAATTCATGTTTTTATACCCAAATTAGAGCCGGCACGCTGGACTTCTCTGAGAAGTCACAAATTAATCAAGCATAACATTCAAATACTAAAATAAAAAATTTCTGTTCAGGAATGCAAGTAAATAACCATTATTAAATTACTGTTATTCTGCATCTAATGAAAAAAATAATGATGTGCGTTACTATTTTTTCTGCTTTTTTGCAAAACAAAATTTGAAAATTCATGTATAACAACAACAATTATAGCATTAAACACATTGTTTTGACTAAAGAGCTTGCAGATACTTTTAGATTAACCAGTGCAGAAACAGAAAAAAAATTATTTTAGTGATTACCAGCACTGTTAATGCAGGGCAGCTGTGGCATAAGCCTGTGGTCTAATTAATTTGTTAAGCACTTTATTGATGTCCGCTGATACAAAAAAAAACATTATTGTGATTTTTATCCATATCACCCAACCCTAGTTCAGAGTAACATATCCCATCTGCTGCTTCACACCTTTACACTGGAAGGGTGGCTCTTCATGATGCAAGAGATTTCTGTCTTACTGATCTCAAACTGGGGATCTTTCACATGTGAGGCATGTGTGTTAACCACTGCACTCTGGAGCCACTCCACCTGTATCTATGTGTCTTTAAAAGAGCTAATGAAGAAAATATCCCTGAGCAGTTCAAGACTTACTTTAATGTTATCACAGTCTTACTCAACTTGTCATCAAGTTACATCTTTCTTTTCTTAAATTCCTCACTTCCAGAGGGCGATTTTCTGTAAGAGCTAAAGGTCCTAAATTATGAAGTGGCTTTGCCAGCTGTTAAAAACATGTTCTGCTATAAAATATTGCACGAGGTGTTTAAAGTACTGTTTACTTACTGCTTTGTAACCACTTTAAATACACCAGTCAAAAAGATATGCATCATTTCTACTGCACACCCATGAACCCAGGCGTACCAGCTAAAATTAGATTTATTTATTAATCTAAAGTGTAAATTAATAGTTATTTACATGCACTTGAATAAAAACACTAACTGTGTTTTGTTTGTACTTTGATATGATTAGTTTGTATTCCTGGTTTGCCATTACTTTTATATTGCTATATTATTTAATGTATGCTAGCTTTTTTCTATAGGGTTGTGAAATCTTACATAAAAATCTCATAATATAATCTTATATAATAATATTTTAATATTAAAAGATCAGGAGGCATCAAGATAATTCCACTAGATTTTTCTTTCTTCCTGCACAGCATGTTATTTGTTATCTTTGTCTTCTTTGTGTGTACTCTTAAATTGTGCAAATCAATATAATGAACTGAACTGAATAGCTGTTCTTACGCTGACCCTTTGTTTAAATACTTTTTAAAAGCAGCTGTAGAAAACAGAAGTGGAAGGAGAAGAAAGAGATAGTTCTTAGACTCCATTCTCCCACGTCACAAGACTGGCACGAGACTGCGAATGTGGGAGTGCAGTCACGCCACCAAACAAAGACAAAATGTCATAAAGCGACAATATTCTACTCGCGTGAGAACTACAACCCATCTGATGTTACAACATAGTTAGTATGTCGCAATGACAATAAGCAAGCTGAAGTAAATAAAAAAACTCAAAAGAATGAAGCTTGTCTCCTAACCCGTTGTTCCAAGGAACAGAAGCACGGCAATCCAGTAGACCCAGAAGAGTATGAGGCAGAGGAAGGTCCAGAAGGGCTGCAGGACCAGCAGGGGAAGATGGATAAACACCTTGCCCGCCACATTGAACAGGGAGATGGTGAAAGTCACACGCTTCCTCATAAAGAACAACACCAGCAGGAGAACAACCTGGAGGGTGTAACAGTGGAGGTGTTCAGTTTGAGGACTGAATCGTTTTTTTTTTTTCTCTAACACCAGCAGAAACATGTTATAACAAATGTTACAACAATATAATTTTCAAGCCTCGCAATCACTGCATTTTTTTTTAAAATAACTTGAGAAATTGTAATTATATAGAACAGAAACTCCTTTCTTGTCTTACGGTATTGCATACGCACCGTGAAAACTGTAGCACCAATGGAATACACGAGTAAAGCCTTAACATTGTCCGAGGCCACCTCTTTCCCGAAAACTGATGTTGTGTTACTCTTGAGAGCACTCCTGTGGTCTACATAGAACCACCACAGAACGGCTGTTCCACCTGTAAAACATTATTATTATTATTTTTACATATAAACTGAATCCAAAACCAAAACATTCTGTTATGTTGTTTCACTGTGATGTGATTTGGAGTGTTGGATTGAAACATGTTACCTATGGAGCCGACGATTACCAGAATTGTTAGAATCCACACCAGCACTCTGGAGATGTAACGAATGACAACCATCATGATCAAGGAGAGAACTGCAGCAGAGAAAAAACAAACAAAACACCAGGTCTCATGTGAGTATAGAAAACAATGTTACCAAGGGAAATGTCACTTCATGTTGCTTTATGCAATTGTTTTATGGCTACATGAAACATTATTTATTAAAGTATCTGCAGCCTAAATAAAACAGAAAAGCAACTTGTTTGGGATTTTGCCGGCCACTTTTCTGAGACATGACACATCTGAAGATACTGTTAGGGGGGAGCTTTGTTGCCATGTTATTACCAACTTCCAAAACCAGAACTACATGTCTGCAAAAAAATCAGCCTAGCACACAAAGAGGATGCTGAAGAGCATCAAAGGGATGAGGTAGAAGTGATATCCACACAACAGAGCAATGGTTATTAGAGCGAAGAGAATAAACAGACTAAAACCAAGTGTGAGAAAACATTTTAATTAAGTCAAATAAAAAGGACATTGAAAATGTACTGTAGTAAGCCCATGGTGGCAACTAAGTGAAACTAAATTTAAAACTATATAAACATAAGTTTCCCTTCCATCATCAGGGACAATGAGAGATCACTGGACAATAAGATGGATGAGCTAAAGGCCACAGTGAGGAATAAGGGAGAATTCTGTGAGAGCGCTCTGATAAGAGTTGTACAGATGTATGATGACAGCGAAATACTCAACTTCACAGGCAAACAGGAATAAATCAAAAAGTAAAGTGGTAGATAATGTGATGCTTTTAACAATAACTGGTGCCACCCTGCTCACAATACCACCAAAAAAAAAAAACCCAAGAAACATCTGCAGCCCATGTACACACTGCGCTCAAGTCTTCAGCTACCCCTGATTTCTTTGTACCTTGCTAGGAAAATGGGACGTAAGTACAGAGCTGAATTGAAACATAAATGGAAATACAGCCTATAAGGCAAAAACAGAGTTTATACAATTCTAACAAGCTTGAAAGTCAATATTTGCAATGACCACCGCCATTCATTTTTTTATAGATGCAACTAAAGAAATAGGAACAGATTATGGGTTTTTGTGACAGGCTACTAGGTACGACTGTGGCTCAGGTGGCAGAGTGGGTCATCCACTAATCACAAGCTCAGTGAGTTTAAACAGAGAGTGCATAAGTTGTATTTTACAAGTTCTGCATATTTGTGCAACTGTTGCAAAACAATCTCTGTTAAGGAATTATTATTATTATTATTATAATAGAGAAAGTCGCTCTGAATCACAAGAAGAAAAAGACTGTCCTAAAGCACTGAAAATCAAAACTCCACAAAACAGGCAGATCAAATAACTGAGATGAAAGATGTCTGAGGCTGACACAGGATCAGATGTGTCTCACAGGGATGAGCTAATGCAGACCTTAAATTAATGCTTGCAGGCAGAACTTGAGTGGATACGACGACTGTAACCACTCAAACATTTCCTGTTTTCTTTGGACAAAAATAGCTCCCGTTCCGATGGTTTCCTTCCTACTGAACCCTCATGAGAAATTCAAGCTGTGCAGAGGGGCAGCAGAAAACATAAAAGCAAATCATTGCTGAAAGCTAGTTTTATACCTAGAGCCAGCACGCAAAGTCCCATGATGATCTCTTTGCTGGCCATCACCCCAGAGATGACACGCCGCAACACAGTGTTGTCGCTGACAAATGCCATAAAAGCTTCTGCAAACTGAGTATAGCAACTGATATCCACAGGAATACAGCGACGGAACAGCGGGACAGGCTTACTGCAAACATTAGAAGGACACAGAACACAGAATATTACTCATTTCAAGTAAACCAGTCCATCAAGAAATAAACGACAGAGTGTGGAACACTGTTTATATCTACTGGTCCTGGAATATGTGTGAGTGAGTTGATAAGGGTAAAGTGGTATTTATGTTTAAAACAAATGAACACATGGCTGAGGAAAGAAATTAAATATAATATGATGCATAACTAATTAGAGAACAGCAAGATAACCTTGGCGGAACTGGGAGTTTTGGACACTTGGTGAATCTTTCTGAATGGCTTGAGTATCTTGTAGGAGAAATGTCGTAGGAGCAGAGATTAGAGCCTAGAATAGAAAAATTAAACGACACGTTCAGGTTAATGAAATGTTTCAACATGCAACTATAATGACGCTGGTGTAAGCAAAATGAAACTCCCAGTTAGATGAACAATCTTTTCTCAAAAATACTTCCACTTCTGCATTTTTCCTCACCATTATTCAGAGCAAACGTCTTTAAATCAGCGTGTGTCTTCAGCTCAGTAGATGGACACTGGGAAACACACAAGGCGATGGACTTGATCTTCCTGTTAATTATGTCAAGGTTGCAGGGATCTAGAAAGAAGACAAACCTAAAAAGGAAGAAAAAATGGATTTATTACGAATTCAATATAAAATACTGCCTGCCCTTCACTTCAAAATAAGAAACGTGTTTGGTTATTACTATGGCGGTTTGGGAGTTTTCCATCTGGTCGGAAAATGAAAGATGGTGACATTTGCAACCCCATCAGACAGATCCTTCTTTGTAGCAGAAACGCCTTTTATTCAAGGCCTCCATGGGCAATCAGCCCATCAATAAAGCATGACCCATTGTTTCAGTAAAACTTGGCCTACAGGCTGCATGCTGATGGAAAGCTACACCCCAAAAGGAGGAATATATATTCAAAGACTTCAAAGATGAAAAGAAAAAAAAAATCCCATTCACTTAGACTATCTTTAGGTGAATTATATAAAAAGGATATATGCTAATAAATGACGCTATTCATCAAGGAATATCGAGAGCTTAATCAGGAGATTGTTGCAACAATGGATCTGCGGTGCTGAAAATGATGAATACAGTGTAAAAATAAACTAATATGCTGCATTTGTAACAAATCAGACTCACTTGTTCTCCGTCATGTCCCGGCCACTGAGGGGCACGCCCTCAATCTTAGTGTTATTCTTCCCACAGGTATTGCCGTAACTATCATATCCTAAAGCAAGCCTGGAGGCACCTCCTGTGGCAATGGGATAGCCACAAATACAGGCCTGCAAATGACACGGATCAAAGAATATCATAAGATTATCGTAACATATCATAAACATATCAATAAGCACGGGGGAACCATCCAGTCAGCTTCTTTGTGGTGAAATACAGAAACATTCAAAAACTGTCGTGTTTCTAACCTCTGCTTTTCTAGTAGCCCTACATTAAATACAACTAATGTAATAGAGATAAATCTTAATGGGAGTTTTTGCCAATGTTCTGAACTTACAATATAGTTTGTTACACTCTGATCTGAACCTTTATATCAGTGAGCCTCGACCAAATGTTAAAAATCCATCCTAGGGTGCTTCAGCAGGATCTCTGCCTCAAAAGCCACCATCTTATCACTGAATCTAAAGCTCATGAAAGCAGTTTTCACCAAACTGGATTTACAGCAGGACTGTTAGGCAAAGGTTAGCAGCTACTTCATGAAAGACGCCACTTCACAGATCTTAAACTCACTAAAAGGCAGTATAAGAAAGAAGAGGCAGGAGTTAATGCGCTCAATCGCCAAACGTATCAAACCTGCAATGAGCCCTGCACTCATGAAGTTTCTCACTGAGGCTGCCTTTAGAGGAGTTTCACTTTGAGCTGCTGACCTGTGTACCTGAGAGAATACATCTATGCTCTCATTCACCTAAAGACTTACCATGCCGATGCAAAACAGTGTAAATATGATGAGCCATGGGATATCCGTGCAGCTGCGCTCCTCCAGCGGTTTCCAGTCACGTTTACTCTGCCAAGGCATAAATAAAAGTTATCTTTAACTCCGTTTCTGTGGAGAGCGCTCTGAAGTGTCTTCCTCGCTGCCCCCAAAAATATCTGCAAACTGGCGACTGCGTTGTGAGACGGTACCAAAAACAAAGAGCTGTTTCTGCTGCCCAAGAAGTGACGCTGGCGCTGCACACGAGCTGTAAATAAGCCTCACTATTCGGCTTTTCAAACTACAAGCAGCCACCGCGGCCATAGATTTAGCTTCGCTTACCTCTGCGCTCCCGCAACATCCCATCGTGAGCTACGAGTACGCAACTTCAACACAAACTTTAAGTGCCTTTGATTTAGGAAACTTTCTAGCTCCTTCGGCTCATTTTCCGTTCTCCTTAATATGCAATTTTGCTCTAATCAGCGCAATTCCACAAATACACACATTTATTTGAATAGTTTTCCTTTCTTAGGCTAACGCCCAATTACAACCTTTCAGTTGCAGGTAAACGCGGAAGAAGACAACATTTTTATGCGACTTTCAGGGACAATCGGAAATATTGCGGAAACTTTTGCAACTCTTTGCTGTTGCCGCTTGGGTAGCACTGCATTGCACCTAAACTTGGCCAGTTCCGAATATTTTTCTTTTTGTTTGTCTCAGAGTTCTTACAGTTTTGTCTTTTGTAATCAGCCTTTATTTTTATTCATTTTTGACTTTTTGTTTTTAAGTCACTTTAGTTTCAGTAAGTTCCTGCTCCTTACAGTTTAGTTTTCATTGTTTGAAAATGCTTGTTTTTTTTTATTATTATTATTATTAGTTTCAGTGTTAGTTTTAGTCTATTTTAATTATTATTGTACGGAAGGCATATGTCACTGGGAGGAGTTAGAAAAATCAGTTGTGATGTGTGTGTCAACTTACCCTTTGCTGATTTTTCTAAATCTTGCCTCTGACAAATACAAAAATTTCTTCTATGTATTTTTTAAAATTATTTTTCCAATTTCACAAAATCGTTTCAGTTAATTTTATTTTTCTTCAATAGTTTAGTTCTTATTTTCATTTTAGTGAATTAGAATGTTTTGCCATATCTAGTTTTAGTTTTTAGTTTAGTTTTAGTTGAAGTGTTCCTGGATAACTATTTAGAGATGTTCTCTCAGGAAACCGTGCTTGATCATTCGTGTTTTACGACTGTGGATGTTTGTCCAAACAAGGTTATTATCGTTAAGGCAGAATAGACCTTCTTAGGTTCCTCACAAAATATTAGGAGTAACATACTGATCTAATTTGAGTATAGTAAAAAATAATACATGGAAATAGATATGCTAGCACGACAAAAAAAAGTTTACAGTATGGTTCGCTGTAACTCTTGATTTATTTTTTATGATTCTATTTATAAATTATCATGCAGGCGTGAGTACAGTTATTCCCATGGTGGAAATGAACAGGCACATGGTGCCTGAATGCAGCGCCTGAAGCTTGCACGCCAGTCGTTTGTGCGGTATTTGGCGTCGCTTGCTGGAGAAAAGACCTAACTGCTGGTTGTGAATAATAGTGGGTGAAAAGTACTTAATAGTTGCAATCACGCGTGCCTCTTAGTGGCAGGAAAATATATCTCTGAAATGACTGCTGAGGCTTAGTGAAGTGGGGGGGGGGGGATAAAGCCTATGCAGATGGACTGCCGGTCTTATAAGTGTGCCACTTCTGCGGTTAGCATTTAGCCTCCAAAGGTGAGCAACGTTCAGATGATTGACTGATTAAAGCTGTTCTTTGGAGAGCTTGGGGTAAGACGTGAAACGTTTAATTATTGCACTGCATGTCTTGCGCGCACAGTTTCACACTGACAGGGAAGGGAGTGGCTGGCCGTGCAGCCTGGCTCATGGGCCACACGGTGCGGGCCAACTTTGCGCTACATCTCATCTCCTCAGCTCGGTAATTTAGCTCACTTTGTGCTCTGAATCTAGCAGCATGTCGAAGTGTAATCTAATAACATACTGAGAAAATGCAAAAGTCAACACATTAATCTCATCGAATTGTAATTTACTGATTAATTACAGGCAAATACCTGCAGCCCTTCTGTTTGAATACTCCAGTGCTTCATCTTACTCTCAGCTCAAAGGTGAGGATGAGGCTTTTGTAGACCATTTAGCTCATGGCTTCTCTGCTCATATTGCATCACTGTGCAGCCTAACTCACTGAGGTAGGAGCTGCAGCTATTTCGTGTTCTTTGAACCTGCTGCTTATTAAAAATCTTGCCACTGCTGACCAAAGTTTACAATAACTCATTTTAATGTATGTGTTACCCAAAAGGGTTCTTCTCCTCATGAGAAGGTTTTCAGTCTGACATGACTCCCAAGCAACCGAAGAAGAAATGCCTCGCTTCTTATTTTGCATTAAACACACTGCACATTGAGACTGTAAGGAAAGGTAACTGTGGGTAGCAGTAGTCATTGTTCCATGACAAATGCAACATTCCTGCAAACTTAAATCTTGCATGTAAAGAGATGTTAATAACTCTTTATTCAACATGAACACACAGGTAGAATTTCCCTTTGTACTCAGTAATAACTCTCTGTTATAAATAAGCAAAAATAAAAGTAAGGTAATGCAGACCCGGCAGAACACATGATACGCAGTTTCAAATGTATGTAAGAGCAGCGGCGCAGATGCTGGGAGGTTTCGTTTGGAACCGAAACACAAACGAACATGGAGCGGAAACTGTTTCAGAGGTCTCGCTCATCATATGATGAAACGGCTCCTGGCCCCTCAACTTCTGACTCTTGGTCTCAAGTATTTCCTGCTGATGCTGCTGTGGCAACAGTGTCCAACGACAACACGTTTTTCTGGATCTCAGCTGGATGAATTAATGCCAGTGCCGCATATGTTCGACAGAATTCTGGGTGGGAGGATGCAGTACGTCACTAACTTGGCCCGCACAGGGTCTGGTCCAGCATGCAGAGTAATTCCTCATGAACAACAAGACTACAGGGTAAATATTGAGTTTCTCAGTTCTCAGAAACTGGTGAGCTTTGGATTGTGTGAGAAATCCCACAAGGTGAAAATACTTTGGAGCCTCTACATTATACAAACCGATAAATTGCTTACATGAGCCCCTGAAATCTCATTCTGTCACTTATCTGTATTTATGTGTTGGTTAAATAAGCACAATTCAAGAACAAATTTGGTAAACTTTAATGATTCTACATGGCCATGTGTTTGTAGTACCGTATACGCTGGTGTACATGTGGGGGTTATGCATGCTTGATAGTATGCCTGTGCACCTTTCTGTACACTATTTTAAGGCTACAGAGGTGTTAGAATATGCTGAGGTGCAGATGGTTTTCGGCTTATGGGGCATGTGTTTGAGCCAGAGTGTACAGAACAAATCCAGCCATTGTTGCCACCTTACCAAACCTTGAACCTTACAGTCTGTTTGAGATGTAATAAAATTTTCAACACAGTCAACCCAGGTGGTTCCAAACTTTTTGGGCCCAGTGACTTTATTAAGGCGAGAGAAATTTACATGACCCCTCCCATCCTAACACCAGTTTAGCTTGTCAGTAATCATGTTCAGACCATGCTTGCATGGGTAATCTCCGGGCACTCTGGCTTCCTCCTATAATCCACGTCATGTTATCTTTATCTTTAATTGGCAATTCCACAAATTGCACTTAGGTGTGATTGTGAGCCTGTGTGGTTTTCTGTCAACCTGTCCAGGTGTTCAGTGTATCCAGGGCATACCCTGCTTCTTGCCCTATGGCAGCTGGGATGGACAGCACCCCAATGACGGACAAGTGGAAGAAGGTAGATGAATAGGTAGATGCACTGGCTATGGTTCAGGAACCCCTGGGCAGTTTTTGAACCACTGGAATAGACTGCCTTTACTTGCACAGTGTCTCTGTAGTTCTAAGATATGTCCTTCCTTAGATAAAAAAAATTATTGCCCAAACACAGCAGCAGAGACAGTAGAGAAAGGATTTTGTTTTTTAGGAGTGTCCGTCTCATGTCGCCACAACAAGGCCCCATTTACACGAGAACGATCCAGTGGAAACTGTAGCGTTTTTCCGCTTTCGTTTGCGAAAAGTAACGCGTTCAAATGTTTTAAAGACTATCGCCGTTCACAGGGAAATGCAAGAGACAGTGAAAATGCAGTAGCTCCCGTGCTAGGCCACAGGTTGGCGGAGTGTGTATAGGAGTCGCAAGCATAGTGTGCATGTGCCAGTAAATGTTCCACTTTTTGTTTACAGGATGCTTGCTTGTCCAGAATGAGGTCACCATTGAAAGTCTGCTGTTTTTGTTAAAGGGGACTTAGCTGCACATCTCACTTTTGTAGGCAATTCAGATGTCAGTGCTCAGGCAGAGCTCGAGCACAGTATTTCCAAGATTTGCCTGACTCTCCCTACAGTCTGAATCAATTTCATTTCTCTTTTATTTAGTTAACATACATTTCACGCTGAAACAGCAGCACTTTTGGGTTTAATGAAAAGCTGGAACAGAACCAGTCATGATCATCCCGGCCCACATGGTGTGAGCTCTACTGTAACATGAACGCAAGCACTGAAAGTGACATCAGTTTCTGATCTGACTGATGTTTGCGCTGTAGACTGTGTACCGAATAAAATAAAATTAAACCCCCACCCCATCACCTCTGGCAGATTGTACCCTGATCATATACTACATCATGTGATGAGACAGGATACTGCTGTGCGTGACATTGATATTCAAGATATGGACAAAACAAGCAGAGCATTAACAGAAAAAGAGTGTCCCTGACCAGTAAATTGTGCTAGAGATTTGGCATTATTAGATTTGCTGATGTAAAGTATACAACCTCCCCTGATGAGTTGGTCAGAAGCTATTCAGTGTAAATTGAGTGACTGTGCATGAGACTTCTGAAACGGCAGTGCAACAGTGTTGGTTGTCCAAGCCCTTTAACCATGCAGGAGACCAAAATAAACCCCAACCAAAGACCAGATGGTCCTCAGTGAACACTAGTGGGACTATCTGAGTGTGTGAGAAAGTATTTTCCACTGTCGTCATAAAGATGTAAGGCCCAGATGACACAAATCTATCATTTGATTTGAAAAACCAAACATCCAAACCAGTTAGTCTACTACAGTCTGATGTCCACACAGTATATACAAGCGTGCACACACATTTATAATTGCCCTTCAGTTGTATCATTTACACACATCCACATGGAGCCTTTCCCCAGGAAGATTAGATTATTTTAGCCTATTATGGTCTGTATTCGTAATAACTTGTACTTCCTGTTCCCATGGTTGGAGTCACACTATGACCCATGATCAGCCCGTTGTTTTCTCCCACAACATCGTCTTTGAGGTTAGACCCACGCAAACAAAGCGAGCAATGGCTCTCTTCTGTTGAGAAACTTTGTTTAGCTGTATTTTCAGTGTTAATGGACCTAAGATCCATTTCCACAACTTCTCATAACTACCAGGCAAATACAGTTTTAAAAAAAAAAAGCTATTTAAAGAACCCTAAAAAGGAGCAACGAGATCTACTCAAAGCAGTCTTTGTATATGAAAGGACTGAAAATGACTCAGTTATGGGAGGGACAGTATCTTTTTTTCTCTGCAGACGTCACCTACATTTTCCTACATGGGCAAACACTGTTCTTCAATGCCCATGATTTAGACTGGCTTATTTTTCCAATAATAAACTATATCAGTGAGGAATGTGGGGTTGTTTCCTCTGGGCTTTCACGGCTCCACTTAAGAATCTGACGGGTTGAACAGTGGGGGGATTATAGGGTGAATCATGAATGGTTCTTTCTTAGTCATGTATGTGACTGATCCAGACCTGTGACCCACAGTGTTGCACACCTATAAAAATGATCATGCTCATCCTTTCTTGTGTGGGACTTGGAGTTTAGCTTCACATAGAAAAGATGACTTACGGCATGACTTAATGGATGGCAGTGTTGCTCAATCCTATCTAGCTACAGGTATTAGTAAAGCCAGACTGAAATATCTCAGAAACCTTTAGATTGGTAATATTTTCCTCTGCCCATATCAGCAAAGAAAGTCCTAATTAAAAAAAGATAAAATTTCACATCCTGTGAAATATCTTATCTTGGTGGATGTTTTTAATTTCTTATTCTTGCTAAAGATAAATTAAAACAAGGTTGCACAGAAATTATATATGGTTCCAAAATGATGTATCCACAATCCCGTGTCTTTTTCTCTTGAATCTTTTAAAGGTTTTTTTTTTTTCAAGTTTAAGTTTAATATTAAATAAGCTTTGTGATTTATTACCAAATATCTCATAATGTCCTTAAAGGTTTGAAGAAACTGGACAAATACTGAACAAAATTAGTGGCAGGTCTAACAAACTATGTATAACAGATGAACAGCATCTGAAAATTGTGGAAAAGGGCCAGACATGGGACCTGAGAGATGCATCTGGCCCTTCAGTTGAGCCATCTGCTGTTCACTGAAGCCTCATCAGAAATGGTCTCAGTGGACGGGTGGCTGTCAAGAAGCCATTCTCAAGGAAGGGAAACAGGGAGAATAGGCTGAGGTATGCCAAATTAGAACTGGAACTTAGAACTGGACTGAAAATCAGTGTCAACAAGTCTTATAGAGTAATGAATCCACACTTGAAAAATTTTCTTCGAGTTGGTGTCAGTATGTATGGAGGCGGTCGGGAAAGAGGTACAACAGTGAGTGTCTATAACTATCTATAAAACATGGTGGAGGCTCTGTCTTGGTTTTTGATGTTGCATTTCAGGCAAAAGTTTTGGAGATCTTGTCATAACTGACAGATTTACGAAGACAGGAAAGCCATTTTTGATTCACCATGTAATACCATCTGGAAAGTCACAATGATCCCAATGATGACAATGATCCCAAACATGATGCCAATAGAGGAACACTATCAGGCCTCCTCAGAGCTCGTGCATAAACATTACTGTAGCAGTGTGGGATCATCCTGACAGAGAACAGAACAAACGGCAGTCAACACCCAAAGAAGAGCTTTGAATGTCCTTCAAGAAGCCCGGAGAGCTATTCCTGAAAACTTCTTAAAGAAATTACTAATGAGCTCGCCTAAGAGAGTTCAGGTTGTGTTGAAGAATAAAGGTGGTTTCACCAAATATTGACGTTTAAGATGGTTAGAATTGTAGAAAACTCATTTTTTTCCCCTTATATCTGCATTTCCATGTGTTCTTTGCACGGTGCTATATTTAAATCATCCTTACTTGTATTTTGTGTTTGAAATATTAATTGATGGCATCCTAGCAAGCATTCCTTTTTTTAAAAAAGATTTTTTTTGGCCTTTATTAGACAGTTCTTTGCAGTGGAGAGAGACAGGAAAGCAGGAGGAGAAACAGGGGAGACACACGGTAAAGAGCGACAGGCCGGGACTCAAACCTGCGCCGACCGCACTGCCGTGCGGCATACATGGTCGCCTGCTCACGCTCTGAGCCACCCTGGCACCCCATAGCAAGCATTCCTAACAGTTTTCCCAGTTAAACATCAGCATATTATTATATCATGATTGATGTGTTTACATGCTTTTATTTAGTGCCTCACAGAACTGCTACAGTGCTTGTAGATTTTTATTCATATTCAAGCTACATTTTACTTTAATTTTCCAAGTTTAGTGCTTCACTGCTCTTGGATTTCACACACAACTGCACACACAGAAACATTGCTGATGGGCATCTTGTCTTGCACATGTTGCTGCCTAAATATGTGTGTTTCACAGTGTCACTGTTGTAGCAGATTGTGTCGTACACCAGTTGCCCTGTGGCTGAGCAAGATGGTGTGATTGGCAGGGGAAGGCATAGCCTTTTAAATTATAGGGCAGTATTGGATGTCCACAGGAGATAATGAGTGGATAGCCTGAGTCATGCTCTGCGTCGGTCTCTGCACTTCAGTCGCCAACCATATCCACATGGAAGCTACTGCGACCAAAAAGAAATATCTGCATTTCATTACATGGCACTCGGTGTAAGTGCAGAGTGCATCATGTGACATGCTACAGCAGAGTCTTGTTGTACTTGGATTGCTTGTCCTTGAGTATGACCAGCTGTGTCCCTGGAGAGGCAGCATTTATGGCAGTGCACAGTTTCCCAGTGCAGCCCCTAAGAAAAGACTCATCCAAAGCTTCAGCTCACATCTGGATGACCCAGAGGTCAGAGGCTGGGGTTATAGAGATAGTTGGAGGGGGCTTCATTCCAGTTTTCTCTTGTGCTTGGTCTGTCCCTGTTGGTTTGAAATTGTGCTGTTTTTATGCAGCTGATCCAACTGAAAAAACATACAAAAAAGGTCATTATAAATCTCATCATAGCCTGAGTTTTATTGAAATTGTGAGACATTACTTACATTTTGAGAATGTCCTAAATTCCTAAGGCTCATTTTTTGCTAGTCTAAATTAAGTGACTGGAAACACTGCAGCATTTTCATGGGTCCAGGCTCTACAAATTAAATATGCAGCTTGCTTTATGAGCCCAATTTCAATTTCATGTTTAAAAACAAATAATGTCATTTGGTCTTTGTGACACGAAGAGCAGTCATTGCCAGCTTTGCCCTTCCTTTCTGCAAAGTACTTCATAGGAATTACTATATTAGGAAATGAATTGCTGGTATTTTGGTCCTAAAATTTTTTTCTTCCCCCTTAATCCCCTTTAAAAGAAAGTCATCAGGTTGATAGCACTTTTAAAGCTGTCCCCATCATTATACATGTTTTCATGCTCAAATATGATTTACCTTTAAAGGGTATTTTTAAATGTGCCTTCAGATTATCTAAAAAGAGAGCTTGCCTTGTGTTTTTTTGTTCATTTAAACCAGTATGTTTGGCTAAGAATACCTGTAGTTACAAGATGACAAATTTGCCTCAGATATAACTGCCAAAACATTAGCGCAATCTCAGTTGGCTTGCTGCCTGAAGTCTTACAAGGCAGCCTGTCTGCTACTAATCAAAACCAACTGCTCTTACCCAGCTTAGCGAAATAGCGAGTTAAAGAAGAATGAAGAAAATGTCTAGCGAAAAGAGAAACAATGTTTCTGATATAGCGGGAAGCAACTGTACAGTAGAAGAGGGTGGAGTGTATAAATGCGTATAGTGTGCTTCAAGCCTTGTGAGACGGGGGATGGGGCTCCAAAGATGTGACTCAGACTCACTGTCAAAACCAGCGGGGAGGGGATCTGATGAGAAAAAAGGATAGAACGGAGGAGAGCAGGGAGGGCTGAGGGAAAGAAAACCCAGCCCCTCTTACACCACCCCAGCTCTTCAGCATTCAGCGTCAGCAAAAACCCTAATGTGATCAAGATGGAAGTTGTCCATGGACTTTTCACTGCTTCCCGGCTTTCTGCCGTCCTATGGGGGCTTCACTGCCTGCCCAGCAGTTTTACGGCGAAGATTCTGACTTGAGTCTAGAAAATGGCTTGCAGAAGCTTACAGTACGAACTTCTTGCCTGGAAAGAGTGAATTTATATTTCCCAAACTTGGACAGATTTCTTTATAATGGATGAATGAAAAGTCAGCTTGAGAAACATCTCTGGGCAAACTGTACTACGAGAAAATAATTGATCTGCAGTCTTTGTGTTGGATTATATATTCCATTTCTGGATTTCTACAACAGCTAACAGTTTATATTGTTAAACACTGTGTCATCACTGGAGTAAACATCAGTGTGCCTCCACTGTAAAATGTGGAGTTTGGTTGTCAGCTGTTGGTTCGAGTGCAAGCAAAAGGAGCAACTGCTTTTGGACCTTTCCCATACTTTACAAATAATCAGGTACAGGTTCATGCCAAAGGGCGTAAATGGCAGTTAGAAACATCATCTGTCTTAAAATGAATTTGCAAAAGTGGGAAAAAATGCAACAAACAGGTTTTGAATTTTTATTATACTTTATACTCTTTAAAAAAAAAAATCAGATTTTTTTTTGGTGACCGGATATTTAACATACAACCAGCAGTACTAAAATTGTTTTGAAACGCTGCGTTATTTCCATTTACGTAGTGCAGAAAGCATATGCAGGATTCTCTGTTATCAAAATCTTTAATTTTTCTATCCTGAAGCATAGCAGATTTACAGAGTAGTCTCTGTGTTATTTTACATCGATATACTTAGATCAAGAACAAAAGGAGAAAAAAAACGTAGAGCACAGTGTAATATACTACATCTTAGTTTGAATTATCTGATAAGACACTCACCATGTTCTATGATGATAGTGTTGGATTCTGTTCCAGTTTTCCTTCAGTTAAGTCTCTCTCATTTTTGTAGGTGTATGCATGCAGGACGACTGTTAACCAACACCAAAGATTTTTCAGACTTTTTTTTTCAAAGTTAAAATGATGCAAGTCTGACAAACTGCTTTGGTTACAGTTTCCTGTTTGTGATAAGATAAACAATCGGAGAGATGTCCGCATTAATCTTGATGATTTAACGTTTCTCAGTCTTATTGAAAAAAACAACTGTTAGAGATCAAAGTAGTTTACTTGTAGTTGCCAAGCTGAAATATGGAAAAACTCAGCTTCAAAAGAAATTGGTTTCCTGGCTGAATTATTACACCCTGGTTGCTAACTTGAAAGATGAAGCGTTATTTGTACATTCACAGTTTCTCTAAAGTAACAGTTTTGGAACACTGGCTTTTTCTTATCTCCTTTTCTCCTCTTGTTGCACCAGATCTGGTTCTTTAATTTAACCTGGCATCAAAAGCAGCTGTATGGGATAGTGCTGGCTGCCCAACATGCCGGTAGCCATACGTAAAAGAAGCTGGGAGGAGCATGTGACTCACCCATCAGGATTACAGTACAGCTATGATGATCTGGATCTAGTTTGCTGTCATGGGGTTGAAGGTGATGGGCTATGGATGGGTTCTGGGTCTTCCAAACAAGGTAGACGGGCAAGGTGTGCCTCCATGCCCGAGGGCTGCCACCAGCTGCCTATGAATGACCTTGCTCGGCCTTGTGAGGGGACCGCTTCTGTCATGAATAATGATACTGAACCAGAACACTTAAAACTAATGGAAAACAATGGAAAGGATTTGCAGGAGTTAGTGCATGGGTCTTATGAGTTGGTGAGTGCTGGCATACTTCCAAGGACCTCTGATCTCCAAGCCACAAACACTGAGAATTTTGGAGAGTTTCATAATTCAAACAGTGGTATGTCTAGTGCAGATATTTCTTGTGCAACTCACAGCAGTGATAAAGCTATCAAAAATGAAAGTGATTTTGGCACAGGAAGTTGCCAGAATCACAGCATGTGTGATGACAGTGTCTTTAAAAGTGCAGATATCGCTCAGCAACAATGCATCTCTATCTCCTCCAACAATGGGGCTCCATTGTCTGAATGTGCTGGTGAGCAACCTGGCAAATGTCCAAATCATCAGGACACAAAAGAGAGCCATACAGAGGGTTACAGCAGACCTCCTGAAATCTCTGGGGCCACAGTAAACTGGTGCTCTGCTGGTGAACTTAAACCTCAAGCTGACCTCCCAGATGTTGAGGAAGGCAAGACTGTCACCTCTGACCAGGCTGGTGCGAGTGTTAGTGTGCTGCAAACCTCAGCTAATATGGAGGGTGGTGAAGCATTCTTGCAGATAAACAAAACTGTGGAATCATTAGTAGCAGATGAAGAACGCGGCAAAGGAATATCTGAGAGCTGGAGTGCATGTTCTGCTGACAAGCTGGATGGATTGAATGATCTAGGAACTCTAAATGAAAACACAGGACTTAGCCATAAAGACTCGAGAGTCATTCAAGGAGAAGAGCAGGATCACAAAGACTGTGCTGGACCGTTGGACAAGGATCGTGGTTGGGAAATATCCTACCAGACATCGCTGGAAAAGCACAATGCTGAAATGACAGCAGAAAACTGGCTCCAGGGAGAGAAAAGTGCACAAGCAGACAGCAGCAAGAAAGCAGGACACGTCAGGCCTATTGAATCATCTGATGGTAGTGTCATAAATCAGGACTCCTCTTCAATGGTGGAGGGTAATGTGCCATCTGGTAAAATGAATACTGGACATGCAGGGGATGCCACTGGGACAAACACTATACAGTGTGCAGATGAGGATGTGAAAAGTTCTGCAAGTCATCCAGTGGAAAACACCGATCAAAGTTTATTGCCTGTTAATGAGGATCTCAGTATTCATCATCAAGCAGAATATAGTTGTTCTAAACTGGACACTATACCAGAGATCGGCACTGCGGAGGCCAATGACAGCTCTCTATTTGATGCCCAAAAGAATAATGATGTTAATATTACCCCATATCCAGCTTCTGAGCACTGCCTTTTGGATGACGAACATGAGGTTACTGAAAAACACATGCCAAACCTGCCACCAGGCTCTACAGAGGTCAACGAGGGACTCCATGGTTACCAAGCCTCAGGTCCTAACTTCAATGAGTCACCTGCCTCTGAGGTGGCAGATGGTCACAGGGAACACCACCAGCCAGGAGCCACACTTTCCAAAATGGAGGAGTCAAATGAAGATGTACGCTCGGATATCTGCAATGACACACAAGACGCCAGTTCGCCTATTGATGGAACAAATGAGCGTGCAGATCAGAAACAGGACAAGGTGGTTAAAGTACGGCTGAGAAAGGTAAGACTAAGCATGATATAGAAGTGGAGGGGATGTACAATTACTAGTTTGCTACAGTTCTGCTAATTTAAATCAAATTTGGAATTTCTGTCTTTGTAGTTCTGTAACTTGAATACTTCTAATGAACGGACACCTACTGGGCACACATAATTTAGGTCCCACACTCTACCAAGTGTTTTGGAAAACACTGACTTCACTCTCACATGCTTACAGATCTGTGAGGGGGTTGTGTGGGAGGGGTGGGGCGTTCTGTGAAATGTACTTTTTCTCAACCACTCATTGCAAAACAAGGTCCTATAAGGGCATGGAGGCCATGAATGCAGAGGGGTCTGCTCAAAGTAATCTCTAGGGTAAACAACATAATCAATTTGAAGTGTTCCTGTATCATGAACTATGTATGGTTACCTATAGCTTGTCAAGAACTGTTTATATAATGTGACAATACTCTACGATGGTGATTATTTGTTTTGATGTTTGGTTTTATTCAGTTGTATGCTGTTTTAGTCATGCACCTATTGATGTGTGCAGCAGTGTTGCTAATAATCAGCCACAACCCTTTCCTAATAGTAGAAAAAAATGCAGGCATATAATGAAAAATATTTGCCTCGTAGTCTTGAATGGAAAACCTAAAATCAGCTGGTGCTGACTGCTTTATGTGCCATATACTGACACTCTGGTTGTAGCTGTGTTCCTGTAACACCTATGAGTTGTGTAACCCTAAAGATTATCATAGCATTATTTCCCCATAAATTTTCTAGAAACTTTGGAGCCACTTTTAGTTATGACTAATGGTGAAGTCAGTCCACCAGTTGCCAAAACCAATAGGTCATACTCCAACAGAGAGACATGGAAAACCAGTGCCACATTTTCCCTTGGCTGTAATTTCAATCTTAGAATGACTTTAAATACCCTCAAAAAAAGAAGGATTTTGGAGCATGAAAGAGAGGAGTTAACCCAGATGAAGGAGCCAAGACAATTCCTCTACCACATGGTAATGGCTTGCCTCATCTTTGACAGCAACATGCTTTATGCATTCAGTTGGGTGCAGAAAATGTGCTGTACAGAAGGCCATGCTGATAAAAATATCAATTAAAAATATGCACGTTCATCACAGGGGGAGGTGAAAAATGAGAGGAGAGTCTTTTCAAATATTCACAAAGGGAATTACAGAGCTTTAGAGTGTTAGTTTCTTTTACTGAATAGTGGCAAAGCAACCTGGAATGATCTCTGACAAGATATAACTGATCATTGCATTCCCCAGTAGACCAAGTTTTTGTTACAGATTCAGCTTGTAAAATGAACTCATCTGGTTTGCATAATGGCTTGAGATTAAGCTGATATTGGGCTTTGTTACTGTGTTTATTTGTTTTAGCAAGAAGGCCTCATCCTGACCCCAAGGGCATACTGGCTCAACAGTCAGCAGACAACTTGGCAACATCGCCCTCAGTGCTCTCTCTTTTCCTTTTTGGCCTCTTTGTCTGTATTAATTAAGAGACCCCGCTCAGTGCAGAGGTCTGAGAAATGGGATGCATACTGGCTGTGTGTGTGTGTGTCTGTCTCTGTTTGTGTGCTTGTTGGAGGGGGGCTTGAAAAAGAGCAAGGAAAGAGGAAAGATGGATCGAAGAGTTCGAAACAGTGTGGGAAACATCTCCCATCTCAAAAAACAGGAAGTTGAGTGGAATGTAACAGAAACCTCAAAAATGGGAAAGACAGAAAAGAAACCTTCTGAGAACACCCAAACCACCAAGAATGCCCCTTAAAAACTTTGCCTCCGAGACGGCTGAAGTTGCACTGCACTTGTTTTTCACTCTGCCGTTTTGTGGTTGTTTTTGCCATCCCGAGCCAGATGCTTTTGTTCATTCAGCGAGGCCTCGTAAAGATGTCATTGTTTGACCTCGGTACAATGTTTCATTGTGATACTTTGCCAAGAAGACGAGGCATAGCGATGTGTGCAGCCACAAGCTAGAAATGCCAGTGAATGCATCAGAGTGAGACACATTTCCCCGACACACATGGCATCTCTATTTGCTCTCTCAGCAAACCCGATAGGATCTGATTTTGACAGGCAAATTGGGCACTAACTGGAAAATAAATGTAGCAGCAGTCGTAAGACATCATTAGGTTTGGAGCTGGAAGCCAGGAGCAGGGATGAGGCTATAGTATGCTGAATCTATTTAGGATCCATAAGTCTGTCAGCCTCTCATATATTAGCATTACTCGCATTTCATAAAGAGTAAGCTGAGCTGACCACTTCGGCAGATGCATTTATAATATGTAAAAAGTGTTTTCTTTATCCCGTTTAACCTAGCAAGATTTCTCTTTAAAATATCAAACAGACAACACATGAAAACCAGCCTCACATGCGCATGTTTATGAAGCTTTACACAAACACACAATTACAGTGGTTGTGTGTCCCATGAGCTCACCCTCATCTCTTAGCGGGGATTGTAACAAGGTTTGTTTGCAGCTAATGGGCCAGTCGTGAAATTTCTCGGGGTTCTTCTGAAGGGTGAAGCTCAGACAGGGAGCCACACCCGGTGCGAAGATAAGACAGGCAACGGGAAATGAAAACATCGTGACTTAATTGCTGAAGAAAGGAATATTACACGTTTTACTCCCGCTCAAATTGCATGAAAACAAAATAGGGCTTAAGGTTAGAAGAGGACAGAGTGGTAGGTGGAGTGTGATGCAAGGCTGGACTGTTTGTCATTGAGCTTGTCTTACATGAGTCAAACCACCTGAGGTCAGTGTGAGACTGTGTGTTATCACAGCCCTAAGTCAGATAACTGAATGCTGCAGATGAAAGACAAATAAATTAAGTCTGACAAATAATGGCAGAGATGACATGAAACAATTAGATGTAAAAGTTGGGAGCCTCTTTCATAGAAAGTCATTTACACATTAAATACATCTTACAGTGTAATATTGACATTTATCTTTTCCAGTGACACATTTCTATTCTCTTCCTCATCTGATTATTGGTAACAGATGACAATAGGGGAAAAAAAGTTTCCTTAGAGGAGAGGGATGTATATAATGCCGTATTAGCTGGTTTTCATAGTTTTGTCAGCTTCTTTTGCAGTGACTATTTTTCTCCATTGCTCTGTCTCAGCGTGGGCATGCTCGTCTAGACTCAATGGTGCTGCTGCTGATGAAGCTGGACCAGCTAGATCAGGAAATTGAGAATGCCCTAATTGCTACTTCCTCTATGGACAGCACCGCCACCTTCCATCGACCGCATCACCCGGTACACACATAACTGTTTAATCTTGCTGGATGTGACTGCAGTATCCTCTATATTTGAAACAACTATTTATTTAAAATGTGCTGCAACTCAGTGTTCTCAGTGCCTGTGTTGTTTGTTTGTTTTTTTGTTTGTTTTTTTTACCTGTGCAGGAGTTTGATTCAGGCGCATCTACAACAGTGTCACAAGTACCCACACATACACATGCTGCTGCTGCTTTGACCTCAGGATCTGCACAAGCCCTTGGAGCAAAACCTAAGAGTGGGGTAAGTAAAGGACCTAATGTCAGACCAGTGTATATAAAAATCTTAACAGGGCTCCAGAATGCAACTGATTGATCACAATGCCATGACTGTTCTCTGATCTAGCATCACTTATAATCTACTGTATGAGCAGCTAAAATAGTAAAACCTTTTTTGCAAATTAATAAAAAGCCAATGTCCTATAACCCTTTCACACGCTGCTTGCAATGGAGCTGCCATGCAAGGCGCTCTTCCTGTGCTTGATCAACTTACAGTCTAGTGACCTGCTTGGGTACACTTGAGGAGCCAGGGGTTGGAGTGTCCACCATTCAGTAAGTGGATGACCTGATGTGCCTCCACAGTCACCAGTGATGCCAAATCAGGGACTGGTCTTCTGAGACACTGGTTAAAATGGTGCCACTGAGGGCAGATTCTAGTCATGAGCCCTATTTAGCGAGACATGAGCTGGCACAGGTGTTTTATTCTAAAAGCTCAAGGGCGCAAACATACCTACAGTGTGAAAAGAAGCAGTATAGTGGTTAGGTGACTCAGTGGTGCTAGAATGGATGAGACAGCTACTAAAAATCTTCTCCAGACATGTTTTAGACAACGTAAACCAAGCTATAAAAATCTGCGTTGATTAACATTCTCCATTGCATCTCTCCGCACGTTAATGTGAGGACAGATGTGTGAAATTGAAACCTAGGCTCATTTAACCAATTCAAAACATCACTTAATGAGCAATATATTCAAAATTATATTTACAATGGAATCTTCCATATAATTTTTTTCTTTTGCTTACATGGCGGAGAAACACCCTATCCAAGTATTTGGCAAAGAGGATGTTTCTCTTTTTTTCCCCCTTTTGCGTTTATTGGGATAAGATAGCAGGGAGAAGACAGGAAAACCTGGAAAGAGAGAGCAGGGGATGACATGCAGTAAATGGCCCCAGGGCAGATTTGAACCCAGGCCTCTGCAATAGCCTTACAGCAGCACCCAGGAAGGCACTAAGTTTTAATATTTAGCAAAAAACAAATTAAAGGCTACCAAACTGAACACACTCACCATCTTTCCTAATCATCTGGCTTGAGGGTGGTTGAGGAATACCTTTGTTACAACCCTAAAGACGACACTGTTGAAGCCTAGTTTTTGAGAATCATTGACTCGGACACTTCCCAGTTCACGCACACTCCCAATGTACAGCTTCTTTTGTCTGAGCATATAAATGCCATTTAATATCTATAGACTGTCTGCAAAATCCGTAAGAAAGAACTGCACTGAAACTAGGCCTGTACCACAATCTCGATGTTGCACGTCAGAAGCCGTCTTCTAGGATGTTTTTCTATAAACAGTTAAAAACTCATCTTTTTAGACTTTTAGACTGGTTAACTATTTTTTCTTTTTCTCTTATGCTCTGCTTTTTTGTTGTGTGTTGTGCTATAGAAATAAAAAATTACTTTCTTCATTATAAAAATAAATTAAATAGTTTTGTGATGAACAGTGGCAAAAAAAGAAGCATATTTTCTTTATTCTGGGGCTCTTACCAGCTTTCTTTCACTTGTTTCCACTGTTTTTCTGCCACCAGAATGATGTAACTGTGATCCCCACATCAAATTGGTCCACAATATCACTGAGTAAACAGATTTAGGTCCCCACAACAGTAGTAATATCTGGACCACACACACATGCTGAATCTTCCAATTGTAGGGATGACCCGCAGCTCTTAGGGCTTAGCCAAGCAGACGTTAAAACTCTATAATTAGCTGGTTCCAAAGACCTAGATCCCTTCACCCCATCAAAAGGGTCAGAAGGGGGGTCTGGGAGGTGAAAAGCCAGGGCAAGGGGGAGCAGTGGGGGACACGCTTCAAGTGAGACGTGTGTCTTAAACCCTTGCTTGCTCACGTAATGATTTTGTCAGCCTTGCCTAGCCATTGCTTACGTTCAAGCAAGCCTTTCTGTGGCAAAATTGGTTAAACTGACATAGAACAAAACATTTCAAAAGCATCAGAATTGCTCTTAAAAATAATTTCTTACTTTTCTGATTCATCTGTAGCAGTGCCACAGTTGACATTGCTGCATCCTGTTGAATGGCATATCTTTTCTGTCGACAAAAAGCAAACAAAAAAAACCCCACAAGAATAGTTCTTGGTTCATTTAAAGGGTACAGATCAACATCCTCTGTGACGTGTGATGTATTATGTCTGTATCCAAGAGTTTCCACAACCTCCATTCCTGCTGTAACCCAAGGTAACTCACTAGGCTTGGGTAAACACAGCTTTCACTGTGCCTAATAGGAGCCCTTTTACACTGGTGGCCCCGCAGAGTGATTGATTGAGACCAAAGAGATGATGACTTGGTGAAGGAGATCTCAGTAGTTCATCGCTGAATGGATCCTTTCAGACATAAAATGTTGTGACACCCACATAATCTTTTTAACTACAGAATATAAATCCACTGCCCTTTTCTAAGAAACAGGAAAGACAACCTGGGAACCCATTGGCTATTGCTGGATGGTTTAGTGTCTGGGGTGGCCAGTATTTTGGCACTTCCAATATAGCCAGCGCATATTTGGGCCAAGACTGTTTCATTATTTTAATTTAGTTTGAAAGTTTGATTTTGGTTTAGATTGTTTTTTTTCTTTTTTTTTCTTTGGTGGGTGGTATTTGTCAGGTTCATAGACATTATAAAGCTTTTGGGAAAAATTATGTGGTTGCAAAAAGATTTCCAGTGCTATAGAAGTCTATGGTTTGATTTGACCTCTGTGAACACTTTCCTGTTGAGTTTATAGCCTCAGCCACTCATTTTCAGTCATATTGAATAAAATATGAATTCTGTTTTGTAAATCTTGGTTATATTATGTTTAAATAAGGAGGATTATTAGTATTGTCCGCTTGCTCTCTAACAACTTAACAAGTCAGCCAGAGTTTTCAGAGTCAGAACCGCTACTCCTCATCACATCCATTTTTTTCAACCAAGGTGGCAACAGCGGAAATGCTAATCTCGAGGCTTCAAAACGGGACTTCACAACCAATAGGTGACATCACAGTAGCTACGTCCATCTTTTAGACTGTCTATGGTGAGGTCCAACAACGATACAAATACTTAACACATAGTCAGGTAGACATCTCAGGTGAATAAACACATGCACCAAAGCCCCATAAGCACTTTGAACCCCACCCCTTCCCCTGTCACAAATCCAAAACAGCCGAGTGTTGGTATCCACTCAGCGGTGCTCTCGTTTTTATTTATATTTAAACAAAACTAGTTTTAGTTTTAAGTTTAGCTTCAGTCAAGTATAATAACTTTGGTTAGCCGATGGTTTTGAGAGTGCACTCTAGCAAACGTTACTTTTTCACTCTTAATCGGGACTATGTACCTACATGAAACCAGTGTCTGCTAAAATGTGGCTGCTCAGTCATACTCAGACTGTAAAAAGGCTACAAACTGAAATCACCATCCAGTACCAAAAATCTTGTAATTTGCCTGTAGATATGAATACGCATGTAACTCTAGAGATTACAGAAAAGGTAGCATGAGGCATCTCCTAATTCCTATTATTAACTTTTATTCTGTGCTGACAGCTTTTATAGATGGTAAATGTGTTGACTGAATTGCCATAACTCCTTACAGTACAACAAATGCACCATCACAAAAGGCATCTAAATGATTAGATTTAATTACCACCCCTCTGACACGGTGTCACCAATAGCTAAGCATTACAAACTCCAGAATGATAGGATTCATTGAAAACCTTGTATTGTCTCACTACAAAAGCATTTAAAGAACCAAAATTGCTGATAACCTGATGTAAAATTAAAAGAATACCTCAGATAGTAAATGTCTCGCTCTTTTCTACATTGCTTTTTTGCCAACTTTTGTTCGTGTTGCCGTGAGCATCTCTTGACATCACTCAAGAAGGCATTTGCAAGTTTACACAGGACAGAGCAAACAACACGTCTCTTTAGCAAACCAGGGGTGAGTGCAGCCCATTTGAAGGTAAAATGCTTCCACACACACTTCTGTAATTTATGAGAGAGGAACCAAATTGTGAAGTAATTACAGCACAACCTTGACTGTCTGAGAAAGTAAAATATGGGTTCAGTAAATTTAGGATAACTGGATAACTGCAGTTCTGTGAATTCTCTATGATTGCCACATGTACATCTAAGCATTGAGAAAGCTGCGAACCACAGAAACATGCAGGAAGTTGAGGGGGAAAAGTGTGACACTCTCATCACTGATATGCCTGTGTGTCTGCGTGCTTACGTTTGTAGAGGATGTACGAAGAGTAAAGTGTTTATCATTTTGCATTAACATTCCTGCCATTTCATCAGCTGGTTTGTGCAAGATGCGTCTGGTGTTTGTGCTGACACTGTCCCCATGCCACCTCCTAAAACACAGTGCAGCACTTGGCTGTAAATATACGAAGCACGCTCTCATACTGTTCCTGACTTTTATGTACCCACGATAAACATGAAGCGGTGATATGAGACTGTATCTGTTTGTGATGAGTGGAAATTAACTTGGCACGGGCTGCATCATTCTCTCACTGCTGCAGATAAGGTATTCAGATCATGTGAATAAATTCTCGCCTTCTTACACGTGTTGCTGGTGGTTATTGTTAGTCTCCAGCAGGTGGCTGTTATTCTTGCATAGAATGTGAGCCTAACATCTAGCGGATGTTGTGCCTCAGCAGGTGTTTTTTTTTCTTCTTATGCTGGAACTGCTATTCTTTACCCCGAGTGTTTTTGTTGGCAGGTTTATATTACTTGCTTAGTGTGGCAGGTGTCTTGCACTGTTGTTTTGGCCTGCATTGTTGTGTTACAACAGGTGGGTTTTATTTGATTTATAGACTGTGCGTATACTGATTTGGGTGTATATTATATTCATGGCTGCAAATGATGATTATTTTCATTTTGGGTTAAATGGTTATGGGCTGATTACATTTCTACTTAATGGACTCATCATTTGTCAGTTTTCTAATAGTTACAGTAAAATCTTCATGTTTTTTTGCATTCAGTTTACATTATAAAAAGTATAAAAATTATTAATGCTTGACAATCTGAAACCACAATGTTTGCAAAAAAAGGACATGGGGGTGTCTTCGTTGGTGTTATAATTTCAGTATATAGTACTATAAGCCTGTGTACATGAGCACTCTGCAGTGACATTACTGAGCTATACACAGTGTGAGTGGTATTTGTTATGTGCCTCTATTTTTAGGGCTCTGCTGCTGCAGAGGATGTGCCAAGTCACAGAGTCGGGTGGAGACTGCTGAACCTTATCCACCTTCCTTTAAATGTTACAGTCGGAAACAACATATCAGTCACCTTCAGCACCGGCAGTTCCCGTGAGCAAGGCATGTAACAGAGAAGCTGAAGAACAAATCGCATAACTGCCTGTTAAATTTAGCACAGGGGTGTTTTACATGTCATGAGCACGATGACATGGAAGGTGCTGCCGTGTGCCACCCCTCATCCTCTCCGTCTTTGGTAAACAGTCCATAACACGGCGACCTTTCACACTATGTTTTGATCTGTATTCTGTCTCTGCGGCAACAGTACTCAATTTTACCTCTGGTTTCACTGCCAGTGAATTTAGAAAGTACAAGTTTCCATATCTGGGTTCATGGGATTGTTTTTTTTCTTCTGGGGGATGATTGATTGAAAGATATTTCTATTTCAGAATGACGGAAAGACTTTACTCCCTGTCAGTAGGTTATGTATGAACATAGCTCTTTATCTGTCTGGTGGACAATAGAAGTGCTGTGGTTTGCGTGCTAAGGTCACTAGCAGATCTCTGCTCTGTCCTTCCTCCATATTCCGGTTTGGCAGCCTCACAGTCCCCAAACATCCTACATCTAAACCACACCTTCTCAGTGTCCCAGGCACATAAAAGTCTCAGTATTTTGCTACTTTCACTGCCTTTTATTTATCTTTATGTTTACTCCCACTGTCTCCCACTCCTGTTCATGGTCAATAGTCGACACAGTGTGCAACAGGCGTAATTATGTTTGCCTACATTCCACTCACGTATTTGGCTTAAAGACTGTAGTAGGCCATAATGAGTCAGGGAGCTATGAAACCAGCCACCATTCAGTCTGATGAGGACTGCCAGCAGTGGCTCTGGTCATGGTCATGCTAGCTGCTTTGTGTAGTGTCATTGTCCCCAAGGTCACTTCTCTGCTGAGCACAGCTGTAACAAGGAGACAAACACAGACCTGCTGTGGTTTCCAAAAAGAGGGAAAGAAAAAAGAAAAGGCTTATGTTTGGAACAGGATGTGGAAAATGAATTTCTCCTCATCCCTCTTAAGGAAATTCCTGTTGAATCAAGGCTATAAGGCAGTGCACAAAGTAATCCAATAGAATAGAGAAATGTATAAAGAATTAATTGTACAGTTCTTGACAGATCAGATTTTTTAGACCATCTGTCATGTGTTTAAAACTAAAATTATGTTGCTATTTAATAAGCAAATAACAAAGTGAATTCAAGTTTGTATACTTGAATTTCAGCCAACACACTGGACTTTTCTGAAAAGTCAAAAATTAATCATGGATAACATTCAACTGCTAAAAATATTTTTTCTGTTTAGGAATGCAAGTGAATAACTGTAATTTGGCATCATAATCAAAAAAAATAATGTGCTTTACTATATATATATATCTATTTATATATATTTATATATATTTTTTGCATTTTTTAAAATAAAACAATACATTTAAAAATGGTGCCCAAATCATACCAGCCCAATCATCAGTGTGATTTACTGCCTCCATATGGATATTGGTGCTTTTCTTTTTTTAACCTGAATGACTCATACTTTTTATTAAAAAAAATTGCTTCACTGTTGGTAGTGTGGCATGCACTGTGTCAATGAATCGAGGTGCGGATCAATTACATACGGTGGACTGCACAAAGTGTAGCAAATAGTTGCAAGCTGATGGTACTTGTTGACACTAAATCATAAGGATGACTGTAAAATGCAGGCATCTGGAAACACCCCTACAGCCTGCTGATAATGAAGTGCAATAAATCACAGAACAAATAAACAGCCTCTCAGGAACACAGATGCACACACACACACACACACACACACACATACTCGCACACTCACACAGGCTTGAACTGTAAAACCAGGTGCAATTTAAGCTATGCTGATTCAGGCATGCGGTTCGAGGTTTTAATTGGGACATTTAGCTCGACAGTGTGTGTGCATTTTTGTTTTGAATGTGTGTTTCCATCCGTGTTTGCCTTTAAGTTACATTACCTCCGTCTAGAAACACTTGAGTGTCTTGCTCAATTCATCAATTTTCGTCTTAAGGAAGGAATGCGGCCTACTGGTGTTTGTTTTGTGTTTATAGCTAGATGTGTTTGTGGCATTTGAATTTGTACTGGCGGGGAGTTCGCAGTTAGGTCATGCAGCATGCAGGACTCAGAAATGCAGTGCCCTGAAAAGTGCACTACATAAGTTTGCTTATGTATGTAGCATCTACATAAGCAAACTTATGTTACAAACCGTGACCCAGCCCTACCACAGGGCCACTATAATTGTCTGCAGAGGACAGTCTAATCCCCTTTGTTAACCCACTCTCAGCTTTCTCCTGAAAAATGTCAGCACCTAATCCAGCGGGCAGCATTGTTGTTGCAGTTGGGATCTTAGCTTATCCCGATTAACTCTGGTCCATAACCCACGAATGTGACCTGGTGAGCAGAAGCAGGTGACGCATTTAGTCTCTTAATGAGCATAGTGAACCTGGAATGATATGAATAAAAATACTTTTTATCCCACATTTCTTTATTGCCCCTTGTGGGCCTACTTCATTGTAAAATCCAAAAAGCAATAACCCGATTACAGAGTGATTAATTAGTTTTAAATGTGACTGTGTGTATCTCTCTATCTGGCATCAACCATTCTCTTTCTAAAGAACCAAAAAAAGGAGGGAAAAGAGCTGCTTCGGTATACTCTCTGCATGTTCAAACATATGCCTGAGGCATGGATATTTGTTCTACTTGTCAAAACATATACATTAGACCGCCTGCTTTTGTACCACGTAGTCTTATTTTAAAAGCCAAACATTTAAAATGCAAATTTCTAACTTTGCACATTTTCAACTTTGATTCTTTTTGAGAACTGCTTGCATTTTCCAAATCACCTGGAAAAAGTCACCTGCTTTATTCTGTAAGGTAAAGACCCTATAATAATACTGAGGAAACTCTGGAATGTTTTCTGTGGCTCATTAAACTTGGCCATACAACAAGCATGTAAAGGACTAGGATCCCATAGGATGCATTAAATTGTTTCTTTTACGCTTTACTCCCAAGCAAAGATCTCTTGGGTGCACAGTCAGAAGACCTTTGCATTGTTCATAGCTGTCTTTAGGAAGAAATGTCCTGTATTTAGCCTTGTATTTTATTTATATTTCTGCACATATAGGTGACCTCACCTGTGAGCATGATTTGAGATGTGGAGCGGAGATGTGGAAATGACCAGTTATTTTTCCTTTTGGGAAGAAAACTCTCCTGACTGGACAGGTGAAGAGTTATTGTCTTGTCTGGTGATGGATTCCAGGGGCCATTGAACAGTTCACAGTTTATGCTCCATCACTAAATCCTTCCACAACGCCACCTGAAACCAGAAGCCTGTTGCTTTGGCTTACTTGTTTAAACAGAGTCAGATGTATGGGGCTGTCTGCGTTTGTGCACATCTCACCCTCTCTTACTTTCTTTCAGTGGACATCAGCACGTAGAAAACATAACTCATGACTCAAGGTTGGGTAAGAGAACAAGGTCTCAGCTGGCAATCTAGTGTGCGTGTGTGTGTGTGTGTGTGTGTATGTGTGAGAGCAAGTGCACAGGTTGCATGGTGAAATCATTAACCTCCTAATACAAGTAAAGACTGAAAATGCACCCATTTGTGCTATAGGCTTTAGTTGGGCTTTTAGCACGTTAAAAGATCACAATAAACATTGCTGAGACATTTTCAAGCATCGCCTCATTTTGCGACGAGTTGTTTTCTTTTCAAATAGCTGTTAAATCCAACATCTGTACACTAATATACCTTTTCTGCAGGAAATGTTCCAATGGATCATTAAACCAAGTCATCACATCACTTCCTGTTGACACACTTGAAGTGTGACATATGGAGACTATTAAAATGAGGGAGGTGGATGCGGGGGAGAAAAGAGAAAATATGAGGGGTGGATAACTGTGGGGGCCTGACTTTTCTGGAAAGGAGAAGGTTAAATGAAATTGTTTCCCACGTTTCCCTGCACACATGGGCTCTTGGGTTCTGAATAAATTCCTTTGTAAATGCAGGGCAGAAAGAGCACATTCATGCCAGTCAAAATACAGAAGTGAGTTCCAGATAACATCTCCAGTGTTCCTAGGCAAGTGTGCATGTACAGTCACATGCATGTCTCTCCCCTCTGTCAGACACACACCTTAAGCATCTAGTGCTGGAGACACAAGCTTACCTGGCCATAAGCCATCTGCACCAATTTAGCCATTCGCGTTAAGTGGCTGAGAAAAAGGTTTGGGTTAGCCTGAGCCCCCTAATCCTTGGCCAGCACAAACCATGGGTGGTCACACACACACATTCAAACACACATACACATATTGCAGCTGCAGTGCTGGAGGGGGGGTGGGGATGAGAGGTTGGCGATGGGGTTGGAACAGGCCTTGTGGACTGCTTGGGTTTGTTGTGCAAGAGCCACATGCCAGTGGCTTGCTTAACAACTCTGACTACCTCACTCACACAGAAAAGTATACCACACACAATGAAGCACCATTACAAAGAGACAAAATAATATTTGTTACTAGGGCTGGGTATTGAAATTCCATACTTGTTTCTTTATAAATTGCAGTGTTCCCATATTACAAGATAAATACACCTCTCAGTTACTAAAACCAGGCTTTGAATGTCTCTTTAGCAAGCAGCAGACCATTGGTGTGAGAGCACGAGTCATGCTTCAAAGTCTCTTAGAGATAGCATTCCTTTTTCTCAAACGGTCAGTCTGTTACACAGGTAACACATTATTTGACTTAACTGGACTTTTTTTTTTCTTAGAGACAGCTTGACAGCTGTCCGATAATGATTAACACGCCTGTTACTGCTTGTTTGCTTGAATAGCCTCTTGAAAAAATATGCCTCTTTTCCACTAGTACCTACTCGGCTCGAATCGACTCAACTCGAATTGGTTCTTAAGGTTTTGCATTAGGTCGTAGTACCTGGCACCAGGTACTTTCTTTATATGGGGTTCCAAGCCAGGATTCCAAGCGAGCTGAGTCAAGCCAAAAATGTGACTTCAATAGAATGCATGCCACTGATTGGCCAGGGAATGACATCACTAGATGAGTCATGAGAGTGGCTCCTTCACAAGGATCTCACCTGGCGTTTTTGAAACCTGGCAACGAGGGAAATGGCTACACACTAACCAACACAGACATTTTTGTGCTTGGTGGCTGATGACAGAATCCAGAGGAGGCTAGACGGAGCGACTATTTGTGTTTGTGTCACATAAAAATGATGTCACAGGACCTTCGGGCGGCCTCGCTGAGGTGGTACTCAGTGGTAATGGAAAACGACAGAAACCGAATAGAATAGAGTTGAGTTGAGTTGAGCCGAGTAGGTATTAGTGGTAAAGAGACAATAGTGTATCTACTGCATGATGAAATGGTTTAGCTGACCAAGCTGTTTGGGCCAAATCAGAAAACAGTGGTTCCCTTCATTTAGGGCATCTGATCTGTTGCCATAAACAGCTGGCAATGTAACAGCTGTAGAAAGTGGAACGTGTAGTCTACTTGTAGAGCAGTTTGACTAATGTGATGATTGTGAGATTTAACTAAGTTATTTTGTGACTGGGGCATCTATTCAACAGTTAAGCAACCCAATGGTTATGCTACTAATTGGCATCTTGCCTTTTCAAGCTTCCTCCCATTCACTTGTTTGATTGTAAACTTTCTCTCTTTGGCTGTGGTGCCAGTGTAATCATAACTGTTATCATTCAAATTCTAACTTTTAAATATCAGACGGTATATATTTGGGGAAAATCTGGGCAAATACAAACCAACATTCCAGACCAGATGGATGTCAGGAGCGGGGGTGTCATGATACCAGAAATCTAGTAGTCTGTACCAGTACCGATACCAATACCAATACCAATACCAATACCATTTACCTAAACATAAACTCTTTATAAAAAAAGTCATTTTAATTCCCTGAGATGGTGGTGGCAGACCATTTAGTTAACATTATAGGGTCGTGGTTAACACGTTCACCTAACATTTCAAAATTCCTTGTTTCGAGAGCACAAGAAGGTGCAAATGCCTAGGAGGATTGGCTCAGCAAGAGCATCCATCCTAAAAATCTGCCAAATCCATCCCCTGTAGCATCCCCTTGTGAATAAGGGGCGAGCCGAACAAAGTTTTACCATGTTGGCAGGGCACAGACTGAAAATTTAGGATGATTATTTTACTATAAGGTACTTTACGTTTAGCTTAAGCATTTATATTGTATTAGTCGTGGCAAACACTTTAGAATATGGAACATAGCTGATTTCACAGTGGCAATACCAGCTGTCTCAAAGAAAAAAGAAGAAAAACAGTAGTATATTTTAGGATAACAATGCAGAGTACTTCCATACCTACCTCTTAGTGTCTTTCTTATCAGTGAATTACGGCAGAACTATGGCCGCAGCTGTACAAGTCACCATCTTCCACGTGTAGTTTTTGCTGTGGTTGTGGGTATGCTTTTTCTGCAGAATACACATACAAGAACATTTTTTGGCATTTTTAGGTGTATGCTGGTGAATGCCACATAGACTATCTATGGAACCAAAACAAAAAATCAAGCACTGTCAACTTTTCTTCATCTTTTAAGGATTTTGGAATTTAAATGTAAGTATTTGTTCTGGGGCCATCCCTGGTTGGAATGTCCAAAACTCCTGTGATGTGAGTCTGATGTAAGGCATCAAAAACATACTAAAGTCCTGTTGCAATTAGCACAAATAATTGTAGTAAATATTTCAAAGAAATGTACTAGTTTTTCCCTTGCAAACAGCTCTTATCAAACCATCAAACATTACAACAACTGAACAGCTTTTAGAGTAGACCAGTATCAGTGGTATTCAGTGTCAAAGTTCTGCATTTGATTCCAATCAAAGGAGCCGAAATGCTCAGTAAATGCCGGAGTTTTGTATCAGGATTTTTGAAATGTATTTACAAAAGCAATTTGTGGGAAAAAAACAAAACTATTTCACCAAACTGCTGCCTATAGTAATGACCCTAATTAACAACCCTACAGTGTATAATCATGCAGGCACGCATGCTTGCAGGCCACTACACACTCATGTGAGGCAGACACATACCATACCCCCTGTGCCCCAGCACAAACCACTTCCAGTAAATTAGTGGCAGTAAATGAGGCAGCTGATGCCTGTGTGCTCTGCAGCCTGCAACTCCCCAGTGGACACTTGACACGGCCTGGACAACCCCACACTGGGACAACCTGCACTGTGGCATGCTGGGGGTGCAGGAAAGCATTAAGAAAATATGTGAATGTGGTGCAGTGGTCTTTGGTGCTTACTGATATCCATTCATTAACATTCTTGTTCTCACAAATGTATTAACATATTTATAGGTGTATTTATCATCCATAATTGCTGTCATAAAGAGAAACACAGAAGTATGTGAAGGTGAGGTTTTACTGTGTGTAAGTGATCTCATGGGTCACTGAAAGGAACCCGTGGTGTCATGTTTACACAATAAGAAGGGTGCACTGGTGAACTGAAATGTCTTGTTAGAGTTAAAGAGAGAAAGCACACAGACCTCCCATGTTCTCATTATTCAAGGCCAGTCCTTCAGAGTTGTAGATGAAAATATAAAACATTGCCCATGTAAAATTTTTAAAGCTTTTTGCTACTTTATAAAGGTATAAATAAGTACAAGGCATGAATCAATGCAGTGTTGTCTAAATAGAAAATGCCGTGCAAGGATATATTTCAACATTTTGGTAACATTTAGAATGCAGTTGCTTCAAATGATTATTATGAAAAACAAGAATAACCTACACACTGTTTCTAAACTATATCTAGCTGATGAAAAAGGCACAAAACAAATCAGGTGGTTTGTATTATTGCAGCTGAGTCTCACACCATTCATAAGGTTTTGCTGCAGCAAACACACAGCTGTGGCTGAAAAAGTACAGCTAATTAATTAGCCGAGTGCAACAGCTGAAACTGCACTAATTATAAATGTATATGTCTGATTTCACCCACTGTTGATGCTGTGTTTGTGCTGAGTAATTTAGTGACAGATTGGTTTGTAGGAGCCTTCAACTTCTTCCTGGTGTCTTTCTTAGGGCATTAATTTGCAATAAATTATGAAGCCATGATTTACTGCTATTTTAGCACACACACAGTATGCACATACTGTTTACACATGTATGCATATAAACAACGCATCCCTTTGCCAGATGTAGATCTAGTTCTCGGGGTTGTTTTATTTTTTTTTGTGGATTTTAGTTAAAAATGTGTGTGAGCAGACAGCTCACCCACTTAATTCTAAAACCTGGATTTGGGATTGAGATAACACATTTATCCAGAGTTAATCAGCAAACATGTTAGCAAAAACAAACTCACGTATGAAAGCAGCCATTGTATTCATTCTCGCCAGACCGTACCATACCTGTGGTTTTTCCAACATAAAATATAGGGGCTCCCTTGTGACTGGAGAAGTAAAGCGCCTGTAGCCATATTTTTGCTCTGTAATGATTAGTCATGTTTCTTTCTTGTATTTGACCATACTGCAGCCTGATGCTAGTGGAAATAAAGGTGAATAAAACTGAAAGTAATGTTCACTTATGCTGAAACCTTTTTTCTGCTTATACTCACAGAGGAAAAAAGAAATCTAACACTAATGTTTACAAGAGCTGCAGGATTTTGTGTTAGATTTGTAAAGTTTAGTGTGGAGTCATACTGCACAAATTTCAGGAAACAATGGAAATCCACAGCATGCTGTTTGGTGTGGCCATGAGAAATCCCTACTGATTGTCAAAACCATGCCTGAAGCATTTTCCAAAAATTGTATGAGTAATTAATGATGTTAGAGATGCTATATTCGTTAATTACTCATACAATTTTCCAACTGAAGTTCCCAGTCTGAATTTTCTATTGCAATGCCCCCTCAAGTTGGATTCCCAACTCGGAAAGTTGGAACAGCCCCACCAACACCAAGTTAACAATCCAAGATGGCAGCCGTGAATGCAAACAGCAGTAGAACTGTAAAATTTTAATCTGCATTGCCACCGTTGTGTATTTGTGAGTCATTAAATAACCTGTATGCAGAGCACTGACCAGGCTCCATCCATGAACGTGCTGGAGCCATGTTTTAAAAAACAAGCATTGCATGAATGGCTCTACCTTGCTAAGGAGCAAAACAAATTCTTTTTTTTTTTTTTTTGCTTTTTTGTGTTTGATATTGAAACATCCTCAACTCCCAGCTATCGACATCCGATTTCCAAGGTCTCAAATATTCTAGGAAGCATTAGCTTGGAATATTTGCAAGGGAAAATGTTTCTCAACCTTAGGCATGATACAGAAAGGATAAAGGACAAGTTATGAGTCAGTCCAGAGAAACATGGGTAGACATATAATGTAAACTTTTAAGGAAAGGTTTTCTCTCTTGAATGCAGTGTTCTCCTCTATAAGGAAATAAGAAGAAGAAGGATCTTTGTCTCTTTGAGTCCATTACTGCAATCACCAAAGGACTCCTTGTGCCTATCTTTCTGATGCCAGTACCACTGAGTAAGGGTGCTCAGAGGAACACAATTTGATCGTTCCTCAGCCAAAGTGGGCGTGAGGGCAGCTGCCTCAACTGTTAACCCAAACTACATTATTTCCAGCCAGCTGTCCTGGTGGTATTTGTGCTACGGTACGGGTTTAGACAGCATTAGGATTGCGTATGGATGCTTGTAAAGCACCCCTTGGCATCACATTTAGATGGATTGTGAAAGTATTAATTTTCAACATGCTTTTTCCTAAACCTGTCCAAGTAGTGCTTGGTGCCTAAACCTAACTAGCAGGTAAAAGCAAAAGTAGAAAGCATGTGATAATGAAACAAATTGGTGAGTGAAAATCAAGTTAAACAAAGCTCCTAGATCGGACTGGCAAACAATGTCTGTCTTCTGCTGTTTGGTGGTTTTAATCACTCAGAGGTGAAACAAGGATTTTTCCTTTCTTATGCATGCACTCAGTGTGATTAATTTTAATTTGAGGATGCCATTTTAGGTATTATCACCCTAAAAGAAGGCTGGAATAAAAGAGTCAAAGTTGCAACAGCATCATTAAAGCAGTTTAGTTATTTCGGCAGGGGTGGGGGGGTGTAAAACTGGAGCCTCAAACTCATCCTATATCTCATATAGTATCATTTATCATAATATAATATTTTTAGACTTCATGCACATAGGGTTCCTTCTCTGGGCAATGTGAGTGTATTGTAAGAACGGTCCTGCCTACTCTGTCTGATCTCTTCCAGGGGAGTTTGGATTAAACAGGTCAGGGTGTGGAGATCAGCAAAGGACCCTAAGGTCAAAAGTCACCATCAAGAAAGACCTTTACATTCCAGCTGACTGCTGCAGTCGACCCACATGCAGACACACACACTTTACCACTGAAACAACACCCAGACTTTTCTATTTTTACTCAAAACTGCCGTTGATCCAGAATTATTTCCTAAAACCTGCAACAAATCCAAAGAAGGCAATATCAAGCAAGCAGAATGATGAGAATTTACTACAGCTACAAAATGTGTTGTGATTTTATCAGTAATGTCTCTCCAGACTACCTACGTGAGCGCTGAATCAACATTAACTCATCGGAACGTGTGCCGTGTGCTCTGACTTTTAATGATGTGATGTTTTTTCAGAATTCTCTGGTGGGTTTGTTATCTGCTGTGACCATTTATTAAAATGTTTACACATCACAAAACTATGTTTGTTGAATTTTGGCAACCACATTCCTGGTGTCTAAGACGCCGTACGCCTTGCAACAGACTGGTGCAACTATATGCTCCATTTGCTTTAATTAAAGGCAAGATTCATAGAAGAATACATGGTGAATGTTGTAGATGAACACAATTTTATGCAATGAGTGGCATGGTTTTCTTTTTAAATGCTGTTCTTTGGTTTGTGAGTTATTTTAATTATACACACATTGTTCAAGGATTACTTAGGAATACCTAAAAGTGCTAAGAAAAGTAATGTGAGTTTCATGTATTAGTGTGACTCACTCCATGGCATAGAGTATCATGAAAATGCAAAGCAAAGCTATCTGGACTATAATCTTTCTTTCTCCTCTCTTCCCCAGAGCACCCTCGTTGTTCCTGAGAAAGAAAAAAGCTGGTGAGTCCTTGCTGGGTTTTTTTTTTTTCATTCTCATTTGTGCCTGGCTAGATGAGAATCTTGACAGTCGTGGTAGGTTTAGCATTTTTTTTTTTTTTTTTTTTACCTTATTCATTTTTGGTCCCATAGATGTTGTGAAAATGGTCTTCAGTTGATCTGGTCTGGACCAACGCTAGTTTATGTGAGGAGATTCTTGGCAATTTATGATTATTGTACTGTGTTCACAACAAGGGGCCGTAAAGGACTGAGAGAGAAGCAGGAGTATTTGAGTGGACGTAGACAGACTCTGGTGCTATGAGGCTCTGGATGTGAGTGTAGATAAGATCCTAGACTCATCTACAAAATCATCAAGCCTGTCGCCTTTCCCAGATAAGAGCCAGACTGGATGTCGAGTCTGTACGCAACACTTTGAACCTTTCCCTCATTTACCTTTTGCCCTCACTTTCCTGACTATTTATAAAAAAAATAAATACATTTTTAAAAAATGGGGAAAAAAACAGAAAGCAATTAGAAATAATAATTTAAAATATCCAATACTTACAACAGCACACATGTTTATCAGAGCAGTATTTATGTAGTATTTTAACAATACAATAACAATCCTTATGACTCAATACTGATGAATAGGGTTCTTCATATTGACATGCTTTGTCATTACTTTGCAGTTCTTGCAGCGATCCGCTTTATTATCAATCGATCTAAAGAACAAACTCAATCTGTAGTGAATGCTCCCTCCACTCTCTGTCAGCAATCTGCTGATAGCGCACAGAGTGGGTCATCAGGAAACTGTGGATATACAGACCTACTTTCAGGCAGGCGGCAGGGGAGCAGTGTTCATTAAACACCCCCCGTGCCGTCAGTATGCTGGTAAACAATAACTGAGATGTGGCTCGCCGTAGGAGACGATGCTTTCATATTGCCCCCTGCTGTCTCAAAGCCTGATGAGAGCCCTCACTCAGTCTTGCTCTGTCTCTCGCTGTCTAATTAATGCCACTGTCTGAAAATTTTGAATGGAAAATGTGCAAAACTTAGCCCTATGTGTGTGTTGTGTGTATGTGAGTGCTACCTGCTAACCTAAAACTTGCATAAAAGCATTTTGCCAACTTCAAAAGGGTCAACCTCTCTTGGTCTTTTTAAAAAACAAACAAACCAAAAAAACTAATCAGTCTGACTCCCTGTAAGCAAGTTATGTAACCTCCATCTTTGCGTTTGTGTGATAGAGCCCAGGACTGTGGATGGGGGTTGGGGGTTGTGATGGGAGTTTTGAGGGAGCACAAAGCCCAGTGTTCATTGTGACACTTCAAAGCCCTCTCTGTATCACCACCATTTAAGGCCTCTTGGAATGACACATTTGTGACAGAGTTACATCACACGCCATGCCCTAAAGGCTCCTGCTGCACTGCCATGAAAGACGGCTTATTCATGGTTAATTTTACTATGTGTGTGACAACGGAAGCACACCAGTAATCAACAAGACGTTTCCAAAGTTCGCGCTCTGCAATGGCACAGTTGGTGACCTCCCTGCAGCACTGGGTGTACCTTACGCAGTGTGCTTTATTGCACACAAAGACGATGTGTCTGGTGCCACAGAGTTACAGCTCCCATGCTGCTGGTTATTGGCTACGTTTACAGGGCATTCAGAGCACCGGTTAGCTGTAATGGCAAGAAAAGACACAAGACATGCCATACTGCATACCATTGGAAGATAAGGACAGTAATGATGAGGTGAGAGATGTGATATGCATGTAATGTTGCTGAAATTAAGAACACACTCAGCTTTACCCATTGGGCCATTTATCACAACAAATTTTTTATTATTATTAAAGTATTTGGAGGTAATTTGTTCTAAACAAAAAGAAAAGCCTCTAGTCACTCTCTGCTTATCTACAGAGGCAGCTTACAACCAGATAAAAGTGAGGAAGTTGACAGACTTGCTTTGTGTGAATAAAAACACAGTGAAGATGGACAATATCAGAAAATTTAGTAATTCAGTATTTTCTATGCTCTGAATCAAGTGTTGCATTTGCAGACATTTTCCTTCCCTATTTCTTTCTGCTATAGGCCTGAACAGAAGAAGTGCTCCTTTATGTATGTTGCTCCATGTTTGAGCAGGTTAAGATAGCAGAGAGTTGGTAGAACTGAATGAGTTTTGACGACTAAATTATGAAGAGCGTTTAAATTTGTCCACTTTATAACCTAGCAATTGTGTCCATGCTTCTCTTACAGTACCATTGCATCATATGGGAGTAACCAGTTTATGACTTAGAAGTCATAAATTTAACCGGGTACTGGAATCTGAATGTTTCCTGTAGCACTTGGTTAAATCCACATCCAGTAAACCGGAATCCTTTTTAATAATCTCATAAAATCTTTAACGGTCTGTTTTATAAGACTGTGTTTGCAAGCTAAAAGCTAGATGATGATTTAATGCATTTTTGATGACAGAAAGACACATAGTATAGCAGATGCAACCTACAGTGAGCACAGCAACCAATAAAAATGCCAAACTTTAAATTTTAGTCATTACCATTTTTATTGTTAATGATTCAAACAGCAGCTTCTGTCATTTGAACCAGCGGCAGTGGGCTGAAAATATTTGTTTTGCTTGCTCCTTGCCAAAACAAGAGATTTGTTGCCTACAAAATGAAATGACTACAGGTTCTTTGCTGAATGGGATCCAGATCCACAGTGGAATTTGATATCCAGGTCAATATTGAAGGACATTGTTGAGCATAATAATAGGCAAACTTAAACTGAATGTTCACTGATGTGAAAACTTGCAATGTTGTAAATATGTCAAAAGTCCACTTTACAGATTACTGGTACCAAAGATGGTCTGTCATCTGTATTTTTTCCCCGGCTGTGGTTGAGTTTAGAGGTGCCATAATGCGCCTTGCTGATCTAAATATAAACCAGTGTGAATGCAAAACACAATGACGGGAATCCGACCAACAGCAGGGTTAAAGCCTAACCTTTTACCCGGACTCCTAGACCCACGTGTCTTGGCTATTAGTTGGAAATAGGAAAAAAATGAGGAAACTGGAGGGTTTGGTACCCTCAGTGACATTCTCCGTGGGAGAAGCTCTCTGTCTGTGAATAACCTGCCTCATCATTTCTGTCTGGATCTCTCTTCTATTTTTCTTTTTGTTTCCCTATTAGTCACTATCCTTTCCGATTAGTGATGTTACTGGTATTTACAGTTGATGGTAAGAGAATTGTTTCGTTAGAACTGACCTGAGCATTAAGCTCAGGGGATCCCAGAATTAATCATCATATACACACATATACACACACATTTAGAAACTCCCTTCTGGAGGCATATCCTTCTAGACAGAGTTCACCTCTTAACAAGTGAAAACATATCAATGTGTGGTGAAAGGCAATAGTTTATGATCTGTAATGCCAATATGATTGATATGAAGATTTGAATCTGAGAGAAACAGTGAAAAAAAAAAGATTTATTAGCTGAACTTTTTATTGATTAATATAGTTTTCTTTAGAAGAAACATAAACATGGCAAGCTTGTGGTTTGGCTGTGTCCACTGGCTTCTAGTCTTTTTTTTACCTTTTCCTTGGGTAAAACTTCATAGAAATGTGGTGTAACTGCGAGGAATATGTGCCAGACTTAGTCATCTGTGTAAACAAATAACTGAGTCCTCTGAGCACAGATGGTGTCTAAGAATCCCGGTTTCTCTGCAGATCTTGTGGCTGCTCATTTTGGCTCCAACAGACCACATCTCCAGCCCACAAATTGGGCACATTTCCACACACACAGTCTCGCTTAATTCAGAGAACATCACAGTTAGCGCTCCCGCTAAACAATTTGCTTTTCTCATTTGCAACTATTGCGACTATCGTGCAGCTGCATGCCCTTGGACAACAGTGCTGTCAACTGAGAAAGCACTTTGACACATGTAAACAAGTTCTTTGTACTTGGAGTCAATAAGAGCTCACAACTGATGTTTGCTTTCTGTCACTTGTTCCTCTTCTTTAATTGAATCTGCCTGATCCCACTTTTTGCCCTCCCCACTTCACACCAAGTACAGGAGTCAATGTGTTTGTGCAAGGTCACATTCCTGGCCTCCCCCATTCCGTCTCTGCCGGCCTCAACTTCCCACCACCCCAAGCAGCCCCTCCTCTCCCCTCCCTTTTGACACCCTCTCCTTTGCTTCCTGTGTGGAGTCCACTAGTGTAACATACTGCGGCTGAGCCGGTTTATATTTCCCACGTTTAAGTGTAAAGTGGAAAGATTTACAAATGCAAATCCTAACTGTTCCCTTGCTTTATGTCCCTGCTTGATGTCAAAGGATATATTTGATAGTTTGGAAGGATTTGATGTTTTGCAGTGTTTGCTGTGATGTTCTGCTACTTTAGATTTCCTGCTGAATCACATTGAAATACAATAAGTGTTCCTCTTGTGACTTTTGAGAGATCTTTCTTCGGGCATCCATCTACTTAGCTGTACTGTGAACAGGAAACCACAACATGAAGGGGAATTTACAGCAGGAACTCAGCCTCCTGAAACTCCCGGAGTTACAACAACAAAAGTCTCCCCTGTCTTATAGAAATAAGCCTGAAGAGATGGAGAGGCTGTGCGTCATGAGTCTTAGTTTAGCTGTTCAACAGCTATTGATTCAGTACCCGCTGTACATACGAATTATATACTATTTGCAGTAGAAAAAGGCTATCATGGAAGCTGCTGTGTGAGAAAATGCATATTTGTCACTATTTTATTTTATTTATTTATTTATTTTTTTTGGTAACGGCTTTAGGTAAAGTATGAAAAAGTGAAAGATGCCTGGTACGATCCCAGGAGGAGACACAAATCCTTTTGAGGTCTGGAAGGGAATCTGACGGACAAAAAAAAAAAAAAACTGCCAAGGCGAATGTAGCTTTTTGCTCAGATGAACATTTTATTTCCTGCTGCAGCATATGTTTTCAGTTTATTTTTGATATCGGATGTTCTTATCTTATTTTTATTGCAACCATTTATGGACAGTATTTGCACTTAGCTTCTACAATATGGTATGATCTTGGTAAATAAGCTACAATAAACATTGTCATGACATTATGCCTAAGGTTGAGTTTGAGGTAATAATTGCTGTTGTGCTTTAAAAAGGCCTCTTTGACTTTCACACTGTGGCTAAAAATTTCCAATTGCCAGGTAAATCTCAGGCTGTCCGCCACACAAGTGAGTAAATGGAAGACGGTAACTGCAAAGAGTGAGTAGGAGGATGATAAGCATCTCACTGGTTCACAAAACAGCGAGTTTACTTTTTGATTTGATTCTTAAGTACATTTAATAGCAAATTGGTTCAGTAGATTTGACCCTGACCATGTCTTTAAGTACACACTGAAACTCATGTATATGTGACAAAAAGGGGGGGGATTTATTATTTTCACTCTGCTTAGCCAGTGGATTTGTGGTTTGTCTTCTCTTGCCCGGGAAACCACAAAGTTTTATACACTGGATGTGAGACTACTGTACACGAAGACTTTCATCACAGAAAACAGACTTTTTTTTTTCTTCAATTAAGAAATGATATGTTGGAGAGTAACTAAGTAACCAATTAGTGCCATTCTGCACAGGTCTTTCCCTACTGTCTTGATTAGCATTTTTATAGAGACGCATACCCTCTTGAATATATTCTTTATCTGAAATAATCTTGCGGGAATTTTCATCCAGAACCAGGAGATTGTAAATCTTCCCAGCAATGATGATGTAGGATGCCAGTGCTGTCCCGAGGCTAATGAATCAGTCCCAGCTCAGCAGGCTCTGTCACTCCCTGGCTGGTTTACTCCTCTTGTCTGGTTGTCAGGGAGAGAGTGTGAGGCTTGAGCAGATTCTCAGTCAGTTGGTGGGATATTTTGTCTTTTGATATCTTAAGGTGTTAGGATGTTTAGAACGTAGATTAGAACGTAATAAAGACAGCGTCAGGGACTGTATGTTTGATAGCAGAGTAAAAAATAAAGCGGACGGTCACATCAAAAGAACTTGCACACAATTAGTCACTTTGTGACACAACCACACAATACACGTTTTTGTCTTTGCTGTAATGGCTGCATTGTTTTTTACAGATGTTTTGATGGAAGACCATGATATACTGTTTCTATACACTGTTTGAAGTCCTAACAAAGCACCACACCCCTGTCTCCATATCTGGGTCAGTATGTTGGCAGGTAACCCTCTCCTGCCTGTATTCTGTGGATTGTGATATTGGTGCACACTCCTGGCAGGCTGTACACTTGTCTGACAGAGGAGGCATTTTTCAATACGTTCCTTCCTGAGGTATGAGACTTCCATTGTTTTCAGCTTCAGGATATTTACCCTCATATCCAGGTTACAGTCTCCGAATTGCCCCCTATCACAGGTATACTGGAGACAGAGAGGGAAAGTACACCGATATATTGTGATACACACACTGACCCAGATGGTTTGTGTTTGTGCCCTGGCGTACGCACACAAGCACACTTGCATGAAAACAACAACTCATGTCATGTGAGTCAAACAGGTATTTGAGGGAGAAAAGGAAAATGTGATACTTCTGTTGAATGTTTCTTTTTCTTTATCACATCATAGTCCTCATTTATTAGGTTGTTCAGGTGCTTATTCCGCTGTTGTAGGAGCACAGACTAAAAGGTTGTCAAAAGGTTAAGATGTAGCAATCTAGCTTTATCAGTCTCAGCAGACCATGGGAGACCATAAAGTCAATTGGCCATGATGAGCACAATGCTATCAGTGGACTGCAATTAGCCTAAGCTGAGTACATTACCTTCACTTGCTGGAGCAATAAGCACGATTGGCTGAGCTTTCTCAAGTGTGAGCTTAGTGCCAAATGTGACAAAAGGCAGTTTAGTGGTGCATAAAAGTAGGTTTATAAAAGACAATCACTTACACTGTTTTTAAGTTCAGTAAATTATGAGAAATATATTTTAATTTGCTGCTGTTTTTTTTTTTTTTTTACTGGGTGGGTGACTATTGGGGGGGGGCAGCAGAACAAACTGAATAAAATGAAATGATCTTCATCTTGTAACATATTATTCTGCAGTCTTCTTTCTGGTCAAACAGTCAGTGTAAACCACGCATTCTCACTTTTTGCTACCCCTTGTGTGAAAATATGTCACTCTGCTAAATTCTCTACTGTGACCACTAGTTTGTTGCTCTTTTTTTGCACTGAAAAAATGAGCAACAAACTAATAACTGTCATTTCCTGTTGTAGCAGGAAAGGACAGTTATGAGGACAGTAAGATGGAGCCAAAATATAAATAGACTTGCATTTAAATATAGTACTGTGCAAAATTCTTGAGTCACAATTGATTTCTTTGTATTTTGCTTCCAAGGAGACAGACATTCTTGATTTTTTGGTCTTCAAAAATAGATCTCCAGGCTTTCGGAAGGTCTTTCAAAGTTTTTCTTTTGGACACCGGCTGCTTTTTCACTCATTTTCAGTCCAGTCCTTGCACCTGACCATTTTTAGTGGAATTAGTTTTTTTGTTTGTTTGTTTAAGCAATACCTAACTGAACCAAGTAGGTTAAAAATAAAAATTACCACCACCTTCCCTACATACAAAACATTGTGTGTGTGTGTGTGTGAGTTGAGTAGACAAGTAGAC
>JAMQGT020001472.1:0-21533 GCA_024447675.2 Pterophyllum scalare | reverse complement strand
ATATGTTTCGACCATGGGTAGTTACTTCTCAGAAGGCTGAAGCATAAGCATATACTGGGGTGTCATTTTCAGCTTAAGAGCACCAGGACCATACATTATTGAATCAATGGATTCTTCAGGTTTCATAAATGCACTTGCAATCCGAGGCCTAGTTAAGCAGTTAAAGTTTGACTGTAGGACCACTTCTTAGGAAAACGCAAAGAGCTTTGTATAGATTGATATTGATTCCAAACAATTTTTGAATGGCAATGAGTGTTCATGGGTAGTTAACCCATATCGTGTCTCACATATGAGAGGAAGCTGGAAATACCTGATGGAGGGACAATACAGATTCTTGATTTCATGCTTGTGGGTACTGCACTTAAAGACCTGGCCCATGAAGTACTCACGACTCTTGACACAAGTAACAGTCATATGTCCTGGTGTCTACTGATCCAAGCTTTCCTCTGAAAGCTCTGAAGGTGACACCACCTTCTCACCCTGAGCACATGTGACAGATGTGAAAGGGTCCGGAAAAGTTGCGGAGAATGTTATGTTGCCTGTAACATCATTCAGCATGACCAGTTTGGTGGTGGGTCAGTTATTGTCTGGGAAGGCAATAACCTGTAGAGGTCTGTGTCAGGGTGGCTGTGGCTCAGGAGGTAGAGCAGGTCAAATGCTAATTTTAAGGTTGGTGGTTTGAGTCCTGGTTGCTCCAGTCTGCTTGCCAAAGTATCCTTAAGCAGGATACTGAACCCCAAGTTGCTCTCCGATGCAACCGTTGGAGTATGAATGTGTGTGAATGTTAGATAGAAAGCACTTCAAAGCACTGCCTGCCGTCTCTAGCCAAAGGGAACTCCAGACAGGTACAGCTTCTGTCCAAAAGACTGGTTCCAGAGACAGAGCAATGCCTTGATGTGAGCCTGACTATATCTAGCTAGTAACTCTCAACCTCATGTGCTAGCTCAGGCTCATTCTCCACCAGAGAGGTTATGTTCCATGTCCCAGTAGGCAGCCTCAATAGCCGTGGATTGGCCTGATAGGGCCCCTCCCTCCCCTGACCAACACGCATTGCACATGAAGATGGGCCCGTGTCTCCTTTTTGGGCTGTGGCTAAGGCCCAGCCACCAGGTTCTCTCCACTGAGCTCCCTACGAAGCCCTGACTCCTGCATGGGGTCCCAGTAAACTGATCCCTTGATTTTTTTATTAACTGGCACTGTTTGGAAGAAATGTATTTATGTGCCGTGACAGTTAGTACTATTAGTTAGTATATTATTATTATTATATATTATGTATTATATATATATTATTATATATTATATATTATTATATATTATTAGTATAAAGCATGCTGGCATTAGCTAATAAGTTATAAGAGTGACTGTTTGTTGTGATTTGGCACTATATAAATGAAATTGAACTGAACTGAACTGAACTGAAAACTGAACAACATGGCAGCAGAAAAAGATATTAAGGTTACAAAATGCATAGTGTAAATACCAATGGGTGACATTGTGACTTGGTCGTTTATATATACAGTCTATAATAATAACACAAAACTTTAAGTTGCAGATTCTGTTTTAAATCTCTTGATAACCTCAGGGAGAAGGCAGCTTAGTGGGAAACTAAAGCACAGGAAGAAGAAGTGCACAATCTATTTAAAGAGTGAAGAGTGCAAGTCTGACTGAAATGACTTGCCCTCTGCAGGGCAAGTCCACATACCTAAAACATAAATACAAATCACAGTTACAAAATACTGCATGTGGTAGACAGTGACAAAAGGGGGAAAACTCACTTGACAGTTATCTCTACAACATAGCATCTCTGAAACAGCAAAAACTGAACCACAAAGACATGACAATAACCAGTGTCTCTGCTGCTCAAGACAAGCAAACATCCATGTACATACAGACATAAAAAACCCGCACACATTTTCTCTCTCTCTCTCTCTCTCTCTCTCTCTCTATTTTTCTCTCTCTCTCTCTCTCTCTCTCTGTCTCTCTCTCACACACACACACACACACACGAGTGCACAGTCTATTGACCAATATTTGTCACTTGCTATCTATTTAGCTGGGAGCCAGTGAGAGACTTCAAGTTGGCGGCACTCCGGCTTTTTTAGCTGCGAGTGTTAGGCCAGATAGTGTTCACTCGACTTTGTCAATCGCTTGTCAACTTGTAGCTCTGAGACATATCCTCTCTAACACACAAGAGACAGGCCTACCTCCCCACACCCCCCACCCCTCCTGCCTGCTGCCCACCTCCCAATGTAGAGCGACCAGGAAATGGCCGCTACCTCTTCTTTCCCTCAAATATACACCCACCCCTCCTGACAAAAGCCTGCTTGGCCTCTCCATCAATCCTTTGACAGTCGAGGGAAGACAGCTTGGCTGCATCTCTCTTTCTTACAGCACACACACACAACATGTGGCCAGTGAAAATATTGCCATAAAGCAGAGCTTATGTTGAAGGCTGCTCATGCTTCTCTACTGGGTAGCATCAGGTTGCTGAGCTCATAAAAGATAAAGATCTTGTGATTCTAAAAGAATGATAGAGAGCAAAACTCTTCAGACACGTTTGACCAGCTGGATCAGTCCATCAATTCAATTCAATTTTATATTCAATTTTCTGTTTTATAACAATTATATAAAATGAATTCCCCATGCCCTGTGGGCGGTCTTTGTCCTTGATGCTTGGGTCCTCTACAAGAGGCCTGGGAGCTTTAGCATCCTGCTCAGTATCTTAGCTGTTCCTAGGACTGCGCTTTTCTGGACAGAGATCTTGAATGTTGCTCCTGGAATCTGCTGGAGCCACTGCCCCAGTTTGGGCGTCACTGCTACAAATGTTCGATTACCATGGGGACCACTGTTATCTTCACCTCCCACATCCTCTCTAGTTCTTCTCTCTGCTCTTGGTATTTCTCAAGTTTCTTGTGTTCCATCTCCGTGATGTTGCTATTACTTGGTGTTGCTACATCTATCACTATGGCCTTCTTCCTCTGCTTGTCCACCACTACGATGTCCGGTTGGTTGGCTATCATCAGTTTGTCTATGTCTGGAAGTCCCACGGGATCTTCAGCCAGTCATTCTCAACCACCCTTGGGGCGCATCCCATCTTGACTTTGTGACTTCCATACCATACTCAGCACAGATGTTCATGTTTACTATGCCAGCCAGTCAGGTATGGCGTTCCATGTATGCCCTGCCTGCTAGCATCTTGCACCTTGCTGTTATGTCCTAGATTATCTGAGGAGCATCCCTGCACAGCGTGCACCCCAGACTCTATTGATCTTGTGCTTAGAGCTTCTTCCAGCCATGATTAGTGCCTCTGTGCTATTTTTCTGCCAGGTTTGGCCTGCCATTGGCAGGATTCTTCAATATTCAACACTTCTATTTGCTGGTGGTACGTGCCATGCAGGGGCCTATCAACAATCAGAACCTATGCCCTGACAGTCATTAGATGCCCTGTTGGGATAATAAGCTGCTCAAAGGAGGAAATTAAAGCCACTGATATCAAGAAAGGAAAGCTCCTTATCATGCCTAGAGGCTTTCACCCTAAATTCAGCACCCTGAGACTGTCTGCTAAGCAGAGGACTAGCGAGTGTCAGAACCACTATGCAAGATGAAACAGCAAAGATCCAGTAATATATGAGGATGATAGCTACAACTGATCATGTGCTTAGTTTAAACCTCAGGCAGCAGAAACCCGGAAAAGAAGAGGAGCAGTAACCGGCACCATGATGAAAGTACAGACCCCTGCATGGCATGTATCACCGGCAGATATTACCATACCAGACAGCTAGCAAGCCAGGAGTTTTTAGGCTTCTTTTGTGGAACCAGCTCCTAGTTCAGTTTCTGGAGATATACACCTTCTGTACTTTTAAGATTAGGCTTAAAACCTTCCTTTTTGATAAAGCGAATAGTTAGGGCTGGATCAGGTAACCCTGAACCCTTCCTTATTTACATTGCAATAGGCCTGCTGCTGGGGGCTTCCTATGTTGCACTGAGCATTTCTTCTTCACTCACCCCTTTTCAGTCTCTGTGTGTTTATACACCACTCTGCATTTAATCATTACTTATTATTAATCTCTGGCTCTCTTCCATAGCGTATCTTTTGTCCTGTGATGATGGAGGTTAGAATATTAGAACAGTAACAATGTCAGCTCTACTTGCCCCATATTGATTACATTTGGTCACTATTCTCAGACTCAGACTCAGCTTTATTGTCATTCAGACTATGAGATATAATGTGAACAAAATGTAGATTCTGAGGTCTCGGTGTAAGTCAAACATGGGATTAGAGTAATGAATAACATAGAATTTAAATAAGTACAGAAAAATAAATAATAAATAAATAAGTAGCTAAAATAGGATAAGTAAAAAAAAATAGAATAAGAATACATTAAACTAAACTAAAACTAAATCCAGGAATAGCAGCATTCTTCTATAGCAGTAACAACTTGAAATGGTTTAAGGTGCAGTGGTGACACTGTTTTATATGTGTAGTGTTTGGGATGCCTAGTCAGTTTATGGGGTGGGGGTGGAATGGTTCAGCAAACCACTGTGAGAACTCCAGCTGAAATATAAACTCCATCTGCTTCTAAGTCCCAGATTTTAAGAATATAAGTATATAGACACATTAACTACATATTAGGAAACTGAAATAAGAGAAGTTTGTTTCTTTCTGTTTATGAAGAATGAGTTAAACATCACAATAATTAAAACATTTTTATTCGGTTGGCAATTTTAATGATTATTGTATAATCTCTGCAAAATAAATATATGGACTGAAAAATTAGGAGCATGACCACTATCCAAATTTTGCTTAATACAATTAAGTTATACAGAAACAATGATACACTTTATTTATCTTCATGAAACCTAGTCAGAGATCAGTCTTGAAAAGCTTCACTGATCCCCATAAGCACAGGATGCTACCACTGTGTTCTCCAGAGTCTAATGAATTAGGGCTTAAAAAACAACAGAAAAATAAATACTTTTTTTTTTGCACCTTTGTTGTTTTTCTTTGTGTTTTTTCAGTTTAGTTCTTGTTTGACTGCAGGAACCAAATAAAGTCAGTGAACAGACTGTGCTTACCTGGACCAGCACAAAGAATCTTTTCTTCCATCTTTTCCATATGTTTTTGCCAAAGGCCCAAAGGTACCTGTGAGTAAAAACAATTTTATTTAGTCAAAAGGAGACTTACATAGATTTCTCAGTGTGACCTTTATGCCGCTGTTTGCTTCTTTCTTCAGTGCCATTATTCATGGCTGAAGTTTTATGCACCAGTCTGAATCTGCAATAAGGACACATACAGCTTTACTAAAGAGCATCTACTGACCTCTCCTGTTAAACCATCTTTACTGCAGTCAGACACAGCATACTTCTGAAAAACGTGACCATAACTTCTCATAGTTCTTTTTTGTATTGGACCTTTCACACTAAAGCTGACAAACATTTCTCAGACTAGCTATTTGTCTTAACAGGAAAAATGTAAGTGTAACTGATAGCACAAACAACAACATTGCAGTCAGCTGTGTCTGTAAAGCATCTCTGAGCAAGCATGCACAGTACCACAGTCCAGCAGTTGAGATAGATAGATAGATAGATAGATAGATAGATAGATAGATAGATAGATAGATAGATAGATAGATAGATAGATAGATAGATAGATAGATAGGTAGGTAGATAGAGACAATAACAAAGTGATAGAGCCATAGGCACAGAGTGCGAAACTTGCCAAGTGAAACACACTTCAACATTTGCTCTGTTTGGTCAACTGGATACCTGCGCTTATCAGTTCAGCCAGTGAAGATGGACTACACTGTCACACTCATACACCCTCAGGAAAAGATGATCTTGATTATGGTTTTAAATGAGTCACACATTTTTCTTCAAGCTCCAATCAACTAATTTTTCAGAGTTTGTCAGAGTTGCATGAAAGCGAGTTTTAGTGGTAAGGGACCACTTTAATATTAACTTGAAGTGGTAAATATTTTAATACTTAATTTTTTTATAATGTAAATGTCCATGTGGACACTTTGAATACAGATCCTGGTGTTGGCACACCTGTCAATCTTACCGACCATTCAAAGTGCTTTTAGCTTATATGTCAGTTTTTAATCATACATGCTGTCATATAGCACTGTGGTGGGTTAGGATGTTTACTCAGAATGCAGGACTCAGGAGACAGAACATGAACTCAAAAACCCGTCTTTATTGCTGGCAACTTGCAGGAGAAAACACAAGCACAGAGCAGGGCAGGGCAGGACTACAACAAGCTCGAACTGGGAAACAGAGCAGAGGAACACACAGCATTGAGGGAGAATCTGACACAGAATGAGGGGAGACTCAGACAATAAATACTCACAAGAGAACATGGAGCGAGGGAACCCACAATTGGAAACACAGCTGTGTGTAACTAACGTAAAGTTTATTTCTATAGCGCAAAGTTCACAAAGTGGTTTACAATACATAAAAGGAAACATTTAAAATAGGATAGTGGAATTAAATAAAATCCAACCTGTACATGTGGGTCTTCAGTTTCTTTTTGAAAATATCAACAGAGTCTACAGATCTTAAATCTTGTGGGAGTGAATTCCACAACTTGGGGGGGGGGGGCACAACCTCAAAAGCACAGTCACCCTTTGTCCTTAACCTTGATTCAGGCACAGCCAAGTACTGATAAGCAGATCTTAGGAATCTGGACGTTTAGTAAGGTTCTAGTAGCTTGCTGATATATGAGGGCATAATACTGACTAATAATGACTCCAGGGGACATAAAACTAAACAAGACACAGAAAACAACAATCACCTAAATAAAATAGAAAGAGCAACAAAACTGCATTGGCAGACAAGATTAACTTGACACAACTAAATGGAGAAACAAGAATGACAAATACAGAGACAAGACTAGAGGAGCAGAATGGGAACACAAATGGAGATGACTAAATACTGCGCAACGACACAGAGACCTAACTCAAACATAACCTAAGAGGTAGAACTAGAAGGCAAAATATAAACAGACCATAGGATGATATAGTCAATGACATCAAGGTAAACAGAAACATTATAATTGATAATACAAATGAGCAAAACTCAAACAAAAATTATCCTCAAAGACACACAGGAAACTCAAAACCCATGGCCCAGGATCTAGGGACCGTGACACATTAGAACAGTACTTTAGTCTTTATTTTCCTCGCATCCATTTCCAGTTCCAAATCACCAATTAACATAAAGTCATGTCTCTGATAAAGTCTGAGGGAGCCCATGAAAGCAATGGGCAATCTCCCCACAGAAAGGCTCCACCAAGGATTTGAACTAGGAACCTTCTTGCTGTGAGGAAACAGAGCTAATCACTGCACCATCCTGCCACCTAATGGATGCTGTCCGGCTACAGCTGTTTGTGTTGCCATTTAGTGTTGGTGCTCTGATAGTATCACTATGCTTTTATTGTTCTTTGTTGCAATGCACAGTGGTGTTTTGCTACTTAGCTAATCTTTTTAGCTTGATTACTTATCTTTTTCATGCAGACTTATTTCACATTGTTAAATACATGACTCTACAAAGCATGCATTCTGCTTGATCAGCTGCAAATTGTAAGCATAGTGTTTATTTATCAAGTGTTTTGAAGGATGGCACTGTAGCACTCCCTTCCCTAATTTGGCCCACTTGTTAACCGATCAGCATTCAGCAGACACATACACCATCCACGGGTGTGCGTCTGGGTGGGTGAAAACCCCTCTCCTCCACATCTGAACAGAAACATGTACGCAGAAAGACACATTTGCAGGACCATAAATTACACTTTGGGTTGCTGGGGGACTTTCCATAATGCACTGAGCATTTCTTCTCCATTAACCTCTTTTCACTCCCCATATGTTTATATGCCACTACTCCACATCATTTCGTCTTCTTCTTCTTCTTGAAGAAGAAAAAGAAGAAGAAGAAGAAGAAGAAGAATATGCATATCCAGTTTAAAGGTCTGGTCTTTTAAAACAATAGAACAGAGGTGCAAAATAAAGCAAAATACTAATGTTTGAAAACAAACCAAAAATAAGGGGTAATAGTGAACAGTGCAAGCCAGTTACACCATTATTCATTTGTTTGATATTTCATCATATTATATTGTGAGCTCTTCCTGTTGACTTCTTTAATAATTTATTCAGTACAGTACAACACAACATTGAGGATAAGAATGACTTTATTGATCCCAGGGGGAAATTCATATGTTTAACATAACTCATCTGCTATTTGTTAGAGAATTGAAAAGCCTGATGGCTGTGGGTACAAATGATTTTCTGTATCTCTCAGTTTTACAATGGAGCGAGAGGAGTCTTCAGTACTGATTTTTTATTTTGTTTTGTTTTGTTTTGTTGGGGGGGGGTTATAAAGTGGTTGATCAGAGTTATTCAGGATGGCTTCTAACATCTTTAGTGTGCATTTTTCCACCACCTCTCTCAGCATGTCCATTCTGGCTCCAATTACAGAGCCAGCTCTCCTTGCATGCTTGTTTCTGATGTGCCCACTCCAGCAGACTGCAGCATAGAACAGCACACTTGCCACTCCAGACTGATAGAACATCTCCAGCATTTTACCGCAGATGTGACGAGATCTTAGTTTTCCTAACAAAAAGAGACAGATCTGCCCCTTTAGGTATAATTCATCAGTATTCAGGGACCAGTCTAGTTTGTTATCTAAGTGTAAACTTAGATATTTATGTTTTGCTGCCACCACTATGTCCACCTCACATACATTCATAGGCTGTAGAAGGGGCCTCAGTCTTTGGAAATTTATTATTTGTCTTAGAGGTGTTCAATAGCAGTGTCATCCAAGTATTTCTGGATGTGGCAGGACCAGGGTTAGTATAGTTAATAAAAAACGAATGAAATAACAAAGACTGATATTGAAAAAACATTTGTGTTAACTGAAATAAATAAAAACAATAATTAAAAAGAAAAAAGATAACTTAAACTGTATTGTGAAGTTACAAAACTAACTAGAACAAATTGAAATTATAGATAAAATGACCTTCATTTTTGTTCCTTATTTAAAAGCCTTGTGAATTAATATGAAATCATTTTTTCCGCTCTAGTAGCTGGGAGTGCCACAATTGTGTGCGTGCACCATACTGTTCGGAAAAGTAATGGCAGCAGCCTGCCAAGAAAGCAGCAGATTCGCATATGGAGTTTCTTTGAGTATGATAGCACAGATAGAAGCAAGTGTCTTGCTGTGGATGATGAAAAAATCTGAGGAACACTTCTCAAGTGGAAAACCACCAACATCAAAGTCCACCTGAGAAGTGCACACAAGGGAGCTACAGAAAGTACTCTAAACCTACAACGTAACCTGACGTGCAACTCTGGAGAAATGTGACTACTCGTCAGGTCCACACAGCCCACAACATTGTAATTAACCTGTTCAGTTGTTTCCGGCTACTTTTCGTCGCAGTGTTTGAATTTATCTGTCAGAGAATAACAATCAGGAATAATAATCAAAGCATCAATATAAAGACTCACAAATGTCAGCAAATTTCTGGAGGAAAACTGCTAAAGCTATTGGAATGGATGTGAGGGAATGATCAAAGTGAAAAAACAGAGGGACAAATATGTTTGCAGCCAAAAAAACTGAGCACAAAGAGCGAGGACCAAAAAAAGTCCCAACCAGCATCGCATATAAAACACCAGCACACGACCACAAGGTAATTAACACACATAATCCAACTACACAAACATAAATACTGGCATGAAGTCGGCTGCTTCTGTAGGTTGTTTACAGAGGCCGCAAAGACCCTGCAAGTCTAATTAGTGAGCATCTAATCAAGCTGGCTCTCTGAGCAGCTCCAAAACAGAAGCAGCTTCATGTGGTGATAACATCAAGATGCAGCTGGATTTGAGTTTTGACCCCTTCAAAGTTTTCAGTTTGTTTTTATCAAACACCACATGTAGGTGTTGTTAATCTACTGCACTGATAATGTTTATTTGTCACACGCACAGTCATACACAATACAATGCACAGTGAAATGTATTCTGTACCAGCAGCCAAAATACAGTGGTATGCAAAAGTTTGGGGACCCCTGATCATTTTCATGATTTTCCTTTATAAATCATTGGTTGTTTGGATCAGCAATTTCAGTTAAATATATCATATAGCAGACGAACACAGTGATATTTGAGAAGTGAAATGAAGTTAATAGGATTTACAGAAAGCATGCAATAATTATGTAGCCCTTTGACGACCTATAATATAAAAAGTCTGCAAGACCATATCGTTACAGTTATGCATGCTGTAGTATCATCGTGTGGAACATTACAACTCACTATACATCAATAGAACCTTCAGAACCCTAATTATAATATGTATGAAGGTAATCCATAGTAACTACATAAGGTAACTAAAAAGTGCACTAACCCACAGAGAAATTGAAAACCATTTTCTGTATCTTTATATTATGCTTGATACAGAAACGCCATAGCTGTACATGTTAATGCACATGATAAACCGCATGGAGTACATATTGTTGTTAGCACTTTCTACGTGATTTTTGCGAACCCGTTAGAGGAAGGATACAGCACTCTGGGACATGTTGAAAGCATCATATTTAAGTGTAAATCCTCTGGATTATATGCAAAAATATTTATTGCTCTATCATATGTGGTTTCAATTTTACCGGCATGTAAAAGCAGTTAGAAGCGCCGGCGCTCCAGTAGGTCACATGGATTTAAACAAAATTAGGAAGGTGCATAGGTTTGGGCACCCTTGTTGTTTTATTGATTTGAATATCTCTAACACCAATTATTGGAACACAAAATTTGTTTTGTAAGCTCATGACCCTTGACCTACATACACATGTGAATTCAATTATGAGAAAGGGTTAAGGTGGCCAATTGCAAGTGTTTCTCCTCTTTGCATCTTCTCTGGAGAGTGGCAACATGGGAGCCTCAAAACAACTCTCAAATGACCTGACAGATGATGTTCTTCAACATCATGGTTTAGGGGAAGGATCCAAAAAGCTCTCTCAGAGATTTCAGTTGTCAGTTTCCACTGTGAGGAACATGGTGAGGAAATGGAAGACCACAGGCACAGTTCTAGTTAAGGCCCAAAGTGGCAGGCCAAGAAAAATCTCAGATAGGCAGAGGCGAAGGATGGTGAGAACAGTTAGAGTCAACCCACAGAGCAGCTCCAAAGACCTCCAACATCATCTTGCTGCAGATGGTGTCACTGTGCATCGTTCAAATATTCAGCGCACTTTGCACAAGGAGAGGCTGTATGGGAGAGTAATGCAGAAGAAGCTTTTTCTGCATGCACGCCACAAACAGTCGCTTGAGGTATGCTAAAGCACATTTGGACAATCTAGCTTAATTTTGGAATAAGGTGCTGTGGACTGATGAAACTAAAAATGAATTATTCGGACATAACAAGGGCCGCCATGCATGACAGAAAAAGAACACAGCATTCCAAGACAAACACTTGCTACCCACAGTAAAATTTGGTGGCGGTTACATCATGCTGTGGGGCTGTGTGGCCAGTGCAGGCACTGGGAATCTTGTTAAAGTTGAGGGTCGCATGGATTCCAATCAATATCAGCAGATTCTTGAGAACAATGTTCAAGAATCAGTGACAAAGTTGAAGTTGCTCCGGGGCTGGGTACTTCAACAAGACAACGACCCTAAAATCTACTAAGGCATTCATGCAGAGGAACAAGTACAAATCAGAATATTATTGAAAATCTGTGGTGTGATTTAAAGCAGGCTGTCCATGCTCGGAAAGCATCAAACCTGACTGAACTGGAGATATTTTGTAAAGAAGAATGATCCAAGATACCTTCAACCAGAATCCAGACGCTGTAGGAAGCGTTTAGAGGCTGTTATTTCTGTAAAAGGAGGATCTACTAAATATTGATATCATTTTTCTGTTGGGGTGCCCAAACTTATGCACCTGCCTAATTTTGTTTAAAAATTTATTGAACACTTTCTGTAAATCCTATAAACTTCATTTCACTTCTCAAATATCACTGTGTTTGTCTGCTATATGGGTCGCTGGTTCAAGTCCCTGTCTGAGCGCATGCTGTCATTGTGTCCCTGGGCAAGACATTTAATCCACATTGCCTAAGTGTGAATGTGGTTGTGTGGTTGGTGTTTGGTGGTGGTCGTAGGTAGTTTGTTGGTGGTCGGTGGTTTGGTAGGCACAAATTGGCAGCCACGCTTCTGTCAGACTGCTCCAGGGCAGCTGTGGCTACCTTAGTAGCTTACCACCACCAAGTATGATTGCGGTGTGAATGAATAGTGCATGGAATTGTAAAGCGTCTTTGAGTACCATGAAAAGTGCTATATAAGTCTAAGGTATTATTATTATTGTTGTTGTTATATTTAACTGAAATTGCTGATCCGAACAACCAATGATTTATAAAGGAAAATCAATGAAAATTATCAGGGGTGCCCAAACTTTTGCATACCACTGTAAGTAGTAAAAAGAAAATATAAATAAGAAGAATAAAAATAAGTAATTCACTATACACTATACACACTATATATATAGAATAATAGAATAAAATAATATAATAACACTGGTCAACAAAAAAAAAAAAAAACTTTTGGTTTGCTACCTGAGGAAAAACAATGATTTTTACTAATGTGGGTATGCTGATTCCAAATAGGCAAACAGTTTCTCTAGCACATCAGGATGAATAAATGAATGATACGTTTATTAGTCCCGCAATGGGGAAATTACAGCTAACAGAACACCTATCCAAGGGGAGACAAGTTGTTACGGTTCTGGGCCGGTGGCCCAGTGTCTTGCTTTGTGTTCAGGTCTGCGTCCTTGTCTGGTGTCAAGTCTGCGTCTCTGTTCCCCTGTGCCACTTCCTGTTTTCTTTGACAGTCTTGTGTTCCCTGTGTTTTGTGTTTAGTTTACTTCCCCCTGTGAATTTAGGTTAATTTGGTTCACCTGTGTTCCCTCCTGTGTTCTATTCCCTCATCAGTCCTCTTGTGTATTTAAGCCCTTGATTTTCCTTTGTTCGGGTCCTTGTTGTCTGTTCATCTGTGTGATGTCGGCGAGTGTTTAGTTTCACGTTTTCTAGTTGTTTCGAGTTTTGGGTTTGTCTTGTGTAGCTGGCCCTGACCAGCCTGTAAATAAAGAGTTAAAGACACATGCTCCGCACCTGCCTGCGTCCTGCCTTTGGGGTCCTCCCTGCCCTCCCAGCACCAGCCGTGACACAAGTGTCTGCGGTCATGCAGCCATTAAACAGGCACTACCAATCTTGAGTTACGTAACTATGCTAATAAATGCCAATCATCAAACTCGACATCAATGATTTTATTAGAAAAGTATACCATGAACATACAACTGGTGAAAAAAAAAAAATACAGATATGGGTGCCCAGGTGGCTCAGTGGTGGAGCAGGCCACCACATGAATATGCTGCGGTGCAGGCTTGAGTCGTGGCCTCTCGCCGATTTGCTCACACATCTTCTCCTGCATCTCTCCCCCATTTCCTGTCTATCTTCACTTGAAAGAAAAGCTGCTGTGGCCAAAAATGGGGGAAAAAAAGACACATACCAAAATCAACCATATGAGGAATCTCAAACTACTACAGTCCACAATTAGTCTGCCTAAACAGTTCAAAAGTGTGACAAACACTTGCTCTTGTGCTTCACGAAGTTTCATGCTGTAGAAACCAGCAGTGGTCACCCATCATGTTTGCATTATAGCGCCCCTGGTACCTGGTCTCCATTTCAGAGATATCTAAATGGAACCTTTCACCATGCTCATACCTTACATCACCGAAACTGGGCAGAAAGAAGCCAAGATGAGAGTGAAGGAAGTGAATCTTAAGTGGCATTCTGCAACCCATGCTTTTGAATCATATGAGCATGTCGTCATCTAGTTCTTCATAGTTTGTAGCTTCGTGGTTGCCCAAGCTATTCTGTACCACCTTAACAAATGATTCCCATGCTCCTAGTTCAAGCGGTCCAAGCTTAGATGGAAAGTCGTTGTCTCAAATAAGCTCACGGACTCAAAATAATCAAAGATCCCAGCTTTAAGCTTGGCATCACTTCAGAAACACTATTCCATTACTTGATGTAACACTAAAACATTGGCATTGTTGATCCTCAGTATTGGCAGTTAAACTTTAGTTAATTGAATTTTAATGAGCATATTTGGATTCAGCACCCTCAAATCACCCAAATTATTGCTAAATTCTGTTCAATTTCACAATTGGAAAATCTTAGCATACTCTGCTTTTGCATGAGAAGTGCCAGTACAGCAATACGTTAGCTCAATATTGACATGTGCATAACTCAAGAACCTGACATGCTAGAGAAATTCTGATTATAGATTTGGAATCAGCATACCTGAAATGTCTTATATCAGGTATTTTTGTCCAGGTAGTAAAATCATTGTTGACCGGTGTAATTTACATTGTGCATAATAGTTGAGTTTAGTGCTCAGAGTTGAGCAGATGGATGGCTTGTGGATAAAAACTCTTCTTCAACCTTGTCAGTCTTTGTCCTCAGGCAGCGGTAACACCGTTTCTGATGGGAGCAGGAAGAAGAGAGAGCGTCTGGGGTGGCTGGGCTGTTTAAGGATCTTCATAGTGCTCGATCTGCACTGCTCGGTGTAAATGTCCTTCAGGTTGGGGAGGGTGGTGGTCTGTTCAGCTGAAAAAACCACCCTTTTAAGAGCCATTAAGCCCTGTTTAGTGCAGTTTCCCATCCAGATGGTGATGCTCCCATGCATGATGCTCTCGATGGTGCAGGTGTAAAAGTTCCTGAGCACCTTGAGTCTCTCGGCTGCCTGAGGAGGAAGAGACGCTGTCTGTCCTTCTTCACAGTGATGAGTCAAGGACAAGTTTATTGGGTTTAGGAGTTTGTTTTTTTATGTTTATCCCTGTTGTGTCCTTAATATTGCACACATTTAGCTCGTAATGCTGCTGTCTTGTGAACAGTTGGTTGTTGAATAGATTTCTTTAATCAGTATCTTTTCTTGAGTTTTTATTACACAATAGTCACTCTTACACCTTGAATCTTGCACCTGATAAAGTATGAACAACTTAAACTAATACTAAAACTAACAAAAACTAAACTAAAACCAAGCATTAAACCAAAAATAAAAACTAATAAAAATGAGCAAAACCACTCTGAAAACTAACTGAATTAGAGAGAAAAAAGTAAAAAATGATCTAAAACTAAACTATAATGTAAAATCAAAAGCTACAATAACCCTGGGCAGGACTCAGAATTGCATCTGAAGTCTGCTGTATACATTGTGAAGAGGAATGGACCCAAGACAGTCCTCTGTGGCGCACCTTTGCTGCTCATTAATGTCCGGAAACACTGTTCCCCAACCTGACAAACTGTTGCCTTTCTGTTAAGTAATTTGTGATCCAGGAAACAAAGAAAGAATCTACACCCATCTCTGTCTTGAGTATATTTTTTGTTTGTATAGCAAGACAGTTCCTTACAAAACAGAACTAGCTTCACCCCAGATCAAATTTGCACACTGTTAGACCTCTGCCTTACACAACATTTTAAATAAAACAGTTTCTACAGAAAAAAAGCATAGATGTGCCATGGGTTCCCCAGTATCACCCACTGTATACAGTCTTGTCTCCTTCAAAGGGATAGTACCTAGCAACTGATACAAATATGTGGATGATACGTGGGTTAAAATCCAAACCCAAGAAGTAGAAGCCTTCACTGACCACATCAACTCAGAAGACACAAACATTAGGTTTACCAGGGAGAATACCAAGGATAATAGATTACCGTTCCTGGACTGGGCTGTGCTTACCGAGGGAGATGGAGGACTCAACACTGAAAGCCGGGAAGCCCACACACACACAGACCAGTACCTTCTCTTTTACTCCCATCACCCACTAGAACACAAACTTGGGGTGAACAGGACCCTGCAACACCGAGCAGAAAACATTCCCTCTAAGACACAAGGGAAAGAAAAGGAATGTAAAGAAAGTTCTTAAAACGTGATTATCCTAAGTGGGCTTTCATCAAATTGGCAAAGATGCATAAGAAAGAGGAAGAAAGAGAAAGACAAAAAGACAACATTGTCATCCCCTATGTGGCAGGCTTATCAGAGAAACTCAGGAACATGACATCCCAGTATATTCAGACCTAGTCACACTCTAAGACAAAAACTGGTTCATCTAAAGGCAAATCTCTCTATTAAGAAGAGGTGGCAACCTACAGGTGTTGGTCATAAAATTAGAATATCATGAAAAAGTTGATTTATTTCAGTAATGCCATTCAAAAAGTGAAACTTGTATATTATATTCATTCATTACACACAGACTGATGTATTTCAAATGTTTGTTTCTTTTAATTTTGATGATTATACCTGACAACTAATGAAAACTCCAAATTCAGTATCTCAGAAAATTAGAATATTACTTAAGACCAATACAAAAAAAGGATTTTTAGAAATGTTGGCCAACTGAAAAGTATGAACATGAAAAGTATGAACATGAATAGTATGAGCATGTACAGCATGCTCCTTTTGCCTGGATTACTGCAGCAATGCGGCGTGGCATGGAGTCCATCAGTCTGTGGCACTGCTCAGGTGTTATGAGAGCCCAGGTTGCTCTGATAGTGGCCTTCAGCTCTTCTGAATTGTTGGCTCTGGCATCTTCCTCTTCACAATAGCCCATAGATTTTCTATGGGGTTAAGGTCAGGCGAGTTTGCTGGCCAATTAAGAAAAGGGATACCATGGTCCTTAAACCAGGTACTGGTAGCTTTGGCACTGGGTGCAGGTGCCAAGTCCTGTTGGAAAATGAAATCTGCATCTCCATAATGTTGGTCAGCAGCAGGAAGCATGAAGTGCTCTAAAACTTCCTGCTTGCTCATAGGGGGTTGTTTTGACTGTTGGGTTTTCTCTGTGTTATTGTAGGGTCTGTTTGTTGTGATTTGGCGCTATATAAATAAAATGGAACTAAATTGAATTGAATTTAATTTAATTGGTAGATGGCTGCGTTGACCTTGGACCTCAGAAAACACAGCAGACCAACACCAGCAGATGACATGGCACCCCAAACCATCACTGACTGTGGAAACTTTACACTGGATCTCAAGCAGTGTGGATTCTGTGCCTCTCCTCTCTTCCTCCAGACTCTGGGACCTTGATTTCCAAAAGCCCATGTGAGACACTTCTGACACCGTCTCTTGTCCAAGAGTGTCTTGACACGAGGACTGCGACAGCTGAAACCCATGTCTGCATACGTCTGTGCGTGGTGGTTCTTGAAGCATTGACTCATTTGTGAATCTCCCCCACGTTTTTGAATGGGTTTTGATTCACAATCCTCTCCAGGGTGTGGTTATCCCTATTGCTTGTGCACTTTTTTCTACCACATCTTTTCCTTCCCTTTGCCTCTCTATTAATGTGCTTGGACACAGAGCTCTGTGAACAGCCAGCCTCTTTAGCAATGACCTTTTGTGTCTTGCCCTCCTTGTGCAAGGTGTCAATGGTCATCTTTTGGACAACTGTCAAGTCAGCAGTCTTCCCCAAAAATTGTGTAGCCTACAGAACTAGACTGAGAGAACATTTAAAGGCCTTAGGTGATTGGAGTGTGGCGTCAGGTGTCTTCAATACTGAACCTTTTCACAATATTCTAATTTTCTGAAATACTGAATTTGGGGTTTTCATAAGTTGTCAGTTATAATCATCAAAATTAAAAGAAATAAACATTTGAAATATATCAGTCTGTGTGTAATGAATAAATATAATATACAAGTTTCACTTTTTGAATGGAATTACTAAAATAAATCAACTTTTTCATGATATTCTAATTTCATGACTAGCACCTGTAAATCTGAAGGAAGGAGTGGAGGGCAGGAGCCCTATCCAGTTTTTTTAAAACTTGGCTCCCCTCGCTACTCGGCCTGGATAAGAACCCCAGGGCCAAAACCTGCATTAAAATGGACCGCGGCGGCAGAGGAGAAACCCACTAAACAATGCAGCCCTTTGGATTACGTTAAGTTTATATCTGGTTTGAAGAAGAAAAAGAGAAACAGAACAGTGGGGAGTGGACTCTGTTTAGGTTTTTTCTCTTACAAGTATATGGACAGAGTCAAAGCTTTATTATGCAATTATTTATTTAAATATTCTGCTTCTTTATAACAGACAGTAGCCTGGTTTAATTTTTAACATGGGGGAAGCTGGGGTGGGATTTTTGACTTTTTCCCTGTGGAGTGGAGACAGCCTATAGTTCCACCTGACTTTTCTATTAAGTGGCTCTTTATGTTTTGAAAAATACCTACATGTACATTTGTTGTTTAACTTGTTTATTGGCTTGGTTTTGATGTTCATAGTTTTTCGGCCATCAGGGTATGGTGGCAGTGTTCATGCCAGCACAGTTAGTTCTGACCAAAGCTTAATGTCGGTTACTGATTTTATTTTCTGTTTTGGGCCCTTTGACTTACTCCGTGGACTTTCTCCATGGATCTCATACAAGATGTTGCCCACATCTTGTATGAGATTGATATGAGGTGGTTAAGTGAGTAACACAAGAATATTAGCCACTAGTCATATTATTACATGAAGGGAATTAACCATGTTATTAAAAGGCACAAAATACTCTCTACACTTTAAAAAAGACAGGGTTCAGGTTTCATTGCTACAGAAACCTACTTAACCGATCTTGAACACTTAAAACTGAAAAGGGATTGGGTGGGACAAATTTACTCCTCCCCTAAAGTAGGGGAGTAGCAATACTGATTCATAAAAACTTAACTTAACTTTGTTGTAATCACTGGGCTCCTCCATGGGGAACAAATTCTTCTAGGCATTGTGTATGCCAAAAACATGTATGACAGTGCATTTTATTTAAAATTTCTGGCTGAAGTCTCCTTGTTCTACCTACATGTTTCATAGGTGGTGACTTTACCTGTGACCTTGATCCCGGTACTGATTATAACCTGCCCAAAAATCAGCCACCCTCGAAAATGGTAGGAGCCACAGTTGAATTGTGCATTGATCTCAAGCTGCTTGATGCTTGGAGATTATGTAATCCACTTGTAAAGGATTTTACTTTACTATGTCCTCATCACTCCTTATCTAGAATAGACTTTCTGTTTGTTATTATTTTAGTTTATTATTCTGTTTGTTTGTTATTATTAGCGCCTTATTATGATCCATCAACAAGACATTGGCATTTAAACCAAGCTCTTTTGAGTGATCCTGTATTTAGTAAATATCTAGAAACCAATGATTTATATCCAAAAATGATATGCCAGATGTTAGTGCCTCTACTCTCTGGGAAGCAGCAAGGCATTTATCAGAGGCTCTATTATTTTGTTTTAAAGCAGCAAAAAAGAAGAACACCCTTAGCAAACAATTACAACTTCAAAAAGAAGTGGCTACCTTGGGCGGGACTTCAAACAGTCCCCATCCACCTCAGTGCTTAAATAATTATATGCGGCCAGATCAGCATTAGATCAACTATTTACTCAACAATTATGCAAAGCATAGCTTATTTAAATCTGGAAGTAAACCTGGACGCCTTCTTGCCCGACTTGTCCTATGCAATATCTTTTCTAAAGGACAAGAAAGGTGACTTACACTTCCTGTGTTGTCAGAGCAAAGTACATTACATGTGTGCAAACCCATTACAACCCCGGAGATTCTGTAGGAACTGGTAGTGGAACCACTAGTGGAGGCTTTAAGAACCAACCCTGAGATTTCTGGAATTAGCCTAGGAGATATTGAATATAAAATCTCACTTAATGTGGACAATTTTTTATTATTTATTACTAAACCAGAAACATCTATCCCAAATCTAATTCCTGTTATTAATCAATTTGCTCGTATCTCAGGGTAAAAAATTTACTTCGAAAAGTCTGAGTCCTTGCCACTGGGGGCTCAAAAGGAGGGTTGGGACCCCCCTGCTAACTTCCCTTTTAGGCGGTCAACCACAGGTTTTGCGTATTTGGGCATTAGGGTATCTGCAAATACGTCTGAGTTATACAAAATAAATTTTAAAGCAGTCCTGGACTCAATTAAGAGGGATTTGAATAGATGGTTTGACCTCCCACTGTCCTGGCTAGTTTAATAAAAATGAATATCCTCCCCAGGATACTTTACCCAAGGCAAATGCTACCTATTAAAATTAACACAACAACTTTCTCTGAAATTGAAAATTGTTTGTCCAAATTTATATGGCATGGGAAGAAATCTAGACTTAAGATGAAGATTTTACAACTTCCAATTGACCCGGAGGGGAGGGGGGGGGGTGTCAGGCCTAACCTATTATATTATTTTTGGGCATGTCATGGTAGTTTAATATCAGGGTGGTTACACTCTTTTTTACACCAATCTGAACTGCATGTAGACAGCTGGTATTGCAAGCCTCTCTCAGTAGTCTCTCTTCTATCTACAGTCCTAGCTGAGTGGGGGTTAGAAACAACAACTTACTGCTCATAACACTAAGTGTTTGGCGTAATATTATGAGTCACATTGGGAGATGGAAATATTCAAGTGTAATGCAGCCACTATTAAAAATAGAGCCATTCCCCCTGGCATGGGTCTAAGTATATTTGACATATATCACAAAAACATAAAACTGGTTTATGATTTGTTTGAAGAAGATGGTTTTATGTCTTTTAAACAAGTACAAGTTAAGCATAATATTTTACAGAACGACTTCTTTGGTTTTCTTCAAGTGAGACATTTTGTACAATCATCAATTATCTTCCCAGATGACCAGCCCATCTCAAACCCTGTAGAAAGTTTCCTTCTTAAATTTAATGAGGGTCCCGACCAAAAAAGAAATGTATTTCTTGCTTTATGGGCAACTAATGATGTTAAATCCTCTCACAACTGAAAGTCTCCATTAACCTGGCACTCTGTAATATATATTTATTAGGAGCACTGGATAAGAAATCTCCAACCTAAGTAACCATTTTTATATTTTTTGTATATATATATATATATATTTTACTACTCGAAAGCTCGGCACAAGAATTCCTATGTACCCAAGCCTTGTGTGCGAGTAAAAGTGGCAAATAAAGTCTTGAAGTCTTAAGAGGTCCAAAACCCATTGGGAAATGGATATCTGGTACCAGGTACTAAAGGAAATGCCTACAAACCATGCCGAGTGGAGTTGTGTCACGCTGAGTAGGTACTAATGAAGACGTGGATTTAAACTGGACTGGAATTCAATGGGGAGCCAGTGCAGCTTGATCAGCAAAAGTGTAACATGGGAGTACCTGGAAGATATTGTCAGAATTTTGCACATTGCAACACTGGCAGTATAAAGAGAAATACAAAAAAAGTGTACCATAAATATTGTATTCTGATTGCTTTGATGATCTTTATGTATTTCTCACTTCAAAAATTAGGTCTGAGAAGACAAAGAGCATGTTATTATTTGGTGCTATATACAGTGTATCACAAAAATGAGTACACCCCTCACATTTCTGCAGATATTTAAGTAAATCTTTTCATGGGACAACACTGACAATATGACACTTTGACACAATGAAAAGTAGTCTGTGTGCAGCTTATATAACAGTGTAAATTTATTCTTCCCTCAAAATAACTCA
>JAMQGT020001471.1:0-13177 GCA_024447675.2 Pterophyllum scalare | reverse complement strand
AAGAAGTTCCTGAGCCAGACTGGAAGAACCTGATAGACATCAGCCTCTTTTAACCTCCAGCTAGACACCCACTTCGCCCTACTCCTTGCTTCCTCTGCACCCAACAAGCAGCCCAGCCAGTTGCTGAGTAGCTTTGAGTATTTGTATGAGTCTATTAGTAAATTGAGTGAGCTAGGTCATATTTCTGAAACCTTTGTTGTTAACCAAGAATACTTTTGCAGGTAGACTTTGTAAATAGTGAATTGCACATATTTATCCACTGTACATATTGAGCACTGCAACAGTTTTAGTTGAAACCCCCTTGTTCTCTTGTTTATTGGTTAGGAGCTTAGATTAGAGAATTGTCATTTGTTTGCCTTTTATTTTCTGTTAGGGAAGAGTGGGAATCCATAGGAACTTTGTTATTTTACAATTGCTCACCTATGGAGAAAATATAAATGCTGGGTAGCTTCTTGAACTGTGCTCGGTCTCTATCATGGTTTGGTGTTGGAGGTCTTGTCAAGACTGATGGAATTAGAACTGACAGATTTTGATCCATCATGTAATACCATCTGGAAAGCTGATTGTCATGCTAAAAAATTAATCCAATGATCCCAAACAGACTGACAATGCAATAAAAGCATACTTGGATTGAAAAGCACACAATGAATGAATAAATGAATGAATGCTCATGGATTCAATTTTATTTATATAGTGCCAAATCACAACAAGCAGTCGCCTCAAGACACTTCATAATGTAAAGACCCTACAGTAATTACAGAGAAAACCCAACAGTCAAAAGGACCCTCTATGGTTGGGGCTATGGTTGGGGCTGAGGGGGGAGAGTCAGGACAAAAGACATGATGCGGAAGAGAGTCAGAGATTAATAATAATTGATTAAATACAGAGTGTAGTATAAACAGAGTAAATAAGGTGAATGAAAAGAAACAATGCATAAGTAAGGGAGGGTTCAGGGTCACCTGATCCAGCCCTAATTATAAGCTTGATCATAAGGAAAGTTTTAAGCCTAATCTTAAAAATAGAGAGGGTGTCTGTCTCCCGAATTCAGACTGGGAGCTGGTTCCACAGAAGAGGGGCCTGAAAGCTGAAGTCTCTGCCTCCCATTCTACTCTTAAGTATCCTAGGAACCACAAATAAGCCAGCAGTCTGAGTGCTCTATTGGGGTGATACAGGACTATAAGTTCTTTAAGATAAGATTGGACCTGAGAATTTTAAATTCTGCTTCCTGGATTTACAGGGAGCCAATGAAGAGAAGCTAATATGGGAGAAATATGCTCTCTCTTTCTAGTCCCTGTCATTACTCTAGCTGAAGTATTTTGGATCAGCTGAAGGCTTTTCAGGGAGCTTTTAAGACAGCCTGATAATAATGAATTAAAATAGTCCAGCCTAGAAGTAGTAAATGCATGAATTAGCTTTTCAGCATCACTCTGGCTATGCCACACTGCAGCCTGAAGTGACCCAAATCCGATTTTTTTTTTGTCTTTATGCAACCTGTATCTGATCTTTTCATGACAGTCTGAACGACACAGATCAAATTTTTACAAATGCAACCAAGACCACTTAGATATGTGGTCCTAAATCTGATACATATCTGATCTTTTCAAATGTGACCTGTGTTTGTACAGCCAGGTCCAATTCATCCGACACTCAACAAATGTCACTATTCTGCTTCCTGCTCCACATGTACTTCCGCAAACACGAGCATGCTTGCTACGTGTGACATTATTGCATCTTCAACTGCGTATGCTAACTAATAAAGACAGATTCATCATATTTAAGATTGAAGCATCAATTAATGGAAGGGCTTCTTTGAGCAGTCTGGCAGGAATGGGATCTAATAAACACCTTGATGGTTTGGAGGAAGTACCTTTTGAAATTAACTCCAAAAGATCAATTGGAGAGAAAGAGTCTAAACAAATACCGGCAGTGCTGCAAAATAGCCGAACATGAAGATAAGTCTTTGAGATGGGGATGAATAATTTTGTCTCTAATGGTTAAAATTTTATTTGTGAAGAAATTCATGAAGTCATTACTAGTTAAAGTAAAAGGAATACTCAGCTCTACAGAGCTCTGACTCTTTGTCAGCCTGGCTACAGTGCTGAAAAGAAACCTGGGGTTGTTCTTACTTTCTTCAATTAATGATGAATAGTAAGATGTCCTAGCTTTACAGAGGGCTATTTTTTCAGGCTAAATGAGCATCTTCTAAGTTAGTGAAGAAAAGCTTTGGAATGTTCTTCAAGAAGCCTGAAACCGTCCTGAAGACTACTCAAAGAAATTACAAGAAAGCTTGTCTAAGTCTACAGTCACATTAGGGACGACCATGTCCTTGCATTGTCCCTGCCTTTGAAGTGGTTGCTTTGAAGACAGAGACCAAATGTTAGACCCCTCCCAGTGAGCTGTCGTGTTCAAAGCAACTGTGGTGTGTAAAGACAGCATAACATGGTCCTGAAACGGCAGAAGGACAGAGTCAGTCAGCTATTAGTGACATGCAATCTGTTTGCAATAATACGACAATTAACTGTGATAAATCTCAAATCTATCGCCATCTGTTTGAAATCTGTTGGAAATCTGCTGCCTCTGCGTCAGACCTGTAGTCCTGTATTGAGTCATGGGTTGACTAACCACCGACAGTCTGCAGAATCCACACATCAGGTGTGACTCTCTTGGCCACAGACTGGGCCAGAGCTAAACAGGGTAAATTTATAATTTTAAACAAACAGATGCAGGTAGTTCATTGGACTATGAGGGTGTGAAGTAATGTACCAACAAAATAATACAGTGTAGGTTTTATGCATGTGTTTGTCTCTAAAAACAATGAGAAAAAATTACATTTTGTTGTGCAAGTTGTGTATACAATGACAATAAAGATTCTAATCTAGAATGAATATATTTATGATATAAGGGTGAATTATTTTGAGAAATTGCTGGCAACTGTGTGTAGACCTGAGAACAGACTGAGGTAGAGCGTAAGATTTATCCAAAAAATTCCTTTATTGCAAACTATTCCTCCATATAAACCTGAAATCTATATATAATAGCTGACATGTTCAATGTGTAGAAGAGCAAAAAACATTATAGACTGTCACAATCTCAAGCCAGTCGTGTTAATGAAGATAATGTGCTGCATGCATAAATAGATAAATTGTTCTTTTTTTTCTGCAGTCTCCAGTTGAATTGGAGTTAGAAAGCCTTGATATCAGGATGTCCCCTAAGAAATTTTATCTGCATGGTTTGTCCTATTAAGGGTAGTAAGAAAAAAAGAAACATGAATGCTGCTCTGTGTGTGCCCACTGCTGAGAAAGACATGCAGAGATGTTTTCATTATGTACTGATCTCTGTGTAGTACTGTGACTAGAAGCCTGAAACACTGGAACATGCTCTGCTCATTTTAAAAGCAAAGCAATATGTATCCTTGTATGCATCTTGCTTTGGGATTCTCCTTCCCTCCAGTGCACCATTAATTTCATTTCAGTTCTGCTGTCTTTCAATAAAATACCAGTATTAATGCAAAGCAGGAATAGGTGGGTCTCAGCTCTAAACACTCAGAGTGAGTAAAGTGCAGCAGAACAGAACAAAATTTTTGGTGCCGTACTCACAGCTTTGAGCCATCCAGCTGTGTCAATTATGAAGTTTATTTAGAGTGAGAGGGGAGATGTTATCAGAACAACCACTCCTAGTGGCAACTATCATACACAGATATCAGGCACAAAATACACAGTAAATTGCATGCCACAAACCTTGTTACCTCAGATTTGTGAATTATTACATTGTTTCCTCACGAGGAGAAATAATTGCTGGAGCAGACATGTTGAAATGATGCAGACTGACTCCAACTGATTGCAGTGTATTGGCAACCTGTTTGGTGTTTATAAATTGAGATTAAATAGAGATTAATTGCAGGCTTTTGCCAATCAGTCTGCGACTGATTGCAGTCAGTCCTAGTCCAACAGGGACAGACTGTCTCCCACTAGGTGACCTGTGCAATCACCTTGCAATGAAAATTGGTCATCAAGGGTCACACCTTGTTTTGAAGCAAGGTGAGGTAATTTTCTCTTTTACTGTATCTGTATATTCTTTTTACAGAATATACAGATACACTTTGTCATCTGTTGTTAGCTCAGCTATATTGATATACATACTAGATGAGTTACTGCTGGATTTATTTTAGAAGCTGCTGTCCAAGCATAACTTACAAATGCCTCTTTTTGTAATTAACTTTTGCCTGTATGTTTTGCAGGTGGTGATAATGGAGGTACAGGGCCTGAAGTCTTTGGCTCCAAACAGGATTGTTTACTGCACCATGGAGGTTGAGGGAGGACATAAACTGCAGACAGATCAAGCTGAGGCCTCAAAACCCATGTATGTACAGAAACACACACACACACACACACACACACACACACACACACACACACACACACACTCTTCAATACACTAAACACACTCTTTTTGGCACTATGCCTTGACACATCAAGACACACACCACTTTGGGGGAGATTATATTGTGACTTATTATATTTGCTAACTACAGTCAACGTTTGTCAAACAGTCAGTGTTTCTCAAACTGTGGGGCCATGACAGGTGGGGGCACGAATGACACGGAAGAAACGTCATGCGGAACAAATATTGAACATTGGCAGAACAAGGAAATTACGTTAGCAGACGGAAGCAGGTATGTTAGCATAGCGACTAATGAAACTCTCCAGCGCCATAGCCCCCCCTCCACACACACACACACACTCACACTCCTGTGAGGTGTGAAAAAGATTTTAATCATTGCGACGTGGGGCATGTTGAAAAAAGTTTGAGAACCACTTTGGCATGCTGACTGGAGCAGCCGGAAATTGAACTACCGACATTCTGATTACTGCATTCATCCACTCAGGATATCCTGTTGGAGGTGCTTCTGGAATGCTGGGTTTCTAGCCCATTGCTCTGGGCCATTGGGTCCTTGTACAACCATTGTAAGAGTTTGGTCTTCATTGCTAGCAATAAGTCTGACTCATTTCCGCTGGGTGTTGGACTTCACCAGGGCTGCCCTTTGTCACCAGTTCTTTTCATAATTTTTCTGGACAGAATTTCAAGGCATAGTCTTGTGGCAGATGGCTTCCACTTTGGTGGCCTCAGAATCTCATCCCTGCTTTTTGCAGATGATATTGCTCTGTTGGCTTCATCAGGTGGTGGCCTCCTGCTTGAACTGGAGTGTGAAGGGCCACGAATGAGAATTAGCACCTCCAACTCTGAGGCCATGGTTCTCAGCTGGAAAAGGGTTGAATTCCTAGTCCTGGTCAAGAGCGAGTTGCTGCCCCAAGTGGAGACCAAAACAAAAACAGGAAGCCAGAATCAAAACAAAAGATGGCAGCACAAGGCTGGGAAAAAACTCCAAAGAAAGATGCAGAAGGTAACATTGAGCAGGGGTGCAGTTCAGGAAGCTGGTTAGGTGGCCAGCAGCAGAAACCACCCCCTTCTCCGGTGTCACCACTTCACAAAAACTTTAACTTGTATAGCTTAAAATTGTTTTGGTTTTCACCTGCTGAAATAGAAATACTTAATCAAAGTCAATTTGACCATTCAGACAATTTGCACTGCAAAATGTGCTACAAATCACCAAAACTATTTCCAGCAAACATTTTTTTCATTCATCCATTCATCCATTTCAATTTAATATAATAAATAGATATGTAAATAATATAAATAAAATAAATTAAATAGATTAAATGAAAATGAAATAAACATAAAAAAATATTTTTGCACACAAATATCCTCATACCACAGATCCAAAAGCAGATGTGCAGGTTATGTGTGATACTGGAAGAACCTGATTTTAAATTTATTGTTTGCGGGAAGTTACTTGTTCAGTCCTACATTTTTTTCTGTCAGGTTACAACTTAATATTTTGATTTATGCTATGAATTTCTCTAAGCTTTCATATTGTACAAAAGTCTTGAGTCACTATAGTATCTTTATATTTTGCATAGGATAAGCCTGACTTTCACCAACTGTAATTTTTTTAAAGGGTCTCCCAGGCTCTATGGTCTTTTAAAGTTGTTCTTTGGACATTGGTTGTTTTTAAATTTATTTTCACTCCTGTCCTTGTATCTTAAGAGGAATGGGTTTTTTTCTCATTGTTTTTTGGCTCTTTGTTAAGTTGCTTAATGTACTATGAATTACTCAAAAAAGGCACATAACAATGGGTTTTATGGAGTGATAAATACAAATTGGTAAGTTTTTCAAATTGTCATCAGTATGTATGGAGGAGGTCAGAGAGAGGAACAACAGTGAGTGTTTACAGCCGCCTGTAAAACATAGTGGAAGCTGTCATGGTTAGGGGCTGCATTTCAGCCAGTGGTGTTCGAGCTCGGGTTAGAACTGATTGAATTATGAGTGCAGAAAAGTCCCAAACACAGTGCCAATGCAAGAGCATGTCTGGATAGAAAAACATACAATATGCTTCTTGTCTGCTGTAGGAAGGTTCTTATTTCACACCTAATCATTAAGAGGTGAAATGCAACAACAAGCACTAAAATGATAAAAGCAAAAATCTCAGTCAGCAATGACCATCGAGTCCAAGCTTCTTGTGCACAACCTCTTCATTACTGGCTGCAAGCAAATGTCTATATTAATGTTTTACAAAAAGGTTCAACATTATGATTCTGTTATGAGCAAATTTAAAAGATATGAACATACAGCATAGCAAGGTGTAAATGAATACACTTCCATTATCACTGCTCCTCCTGGTGGATACACATGACATTATTACCAGTTTTCCAAAATGCTGCTTAGGGCCATTACCACTTGTGGTCTCATTGCCCATGTCACAAGCAGGGGATCTCATTAAGGTCAAGGACTGGCTGAGGATTGGCCACGGACCTGCCATGGTCCTATTACGAACCAGCCAGCTATTTTAAATGGCTGTATCTGTAGGAGGAGACCAACAATTGCAGAGACAATAGGATACCTCTGGTGGTCTATTTGAAAGCTGACGATGGCGAGGAATCCTCTAAAAGTGAAAGAGTTACAGACTCATATTGAGCAGAACAAATGACTGATACAGAGGGGCTGGAATCAGGAGCTGTGATAAGAACCCTGGTGGTGGAAACCTTTCAAAAGAAGAAAAAAAAATCAGGAGATATCTGTGGTTGGCATTCTGTGGAATATTAAGCATGGAGTCAATGGTGTTAAATAACACACATGGGTTATGGCTGTTGGAGGAAATATTAGCAAAATATTGCTTTTTTTGCCTCTTTTACCATGCTTTGATAGTGGCGCCAGCAGTCTTTTAAAATTTGGAGAGACACCTGCAGATTATCCTTTTTCCACTTGCATGCAGTTTGGTGACATTCTCATCTGACAGCACAAGTTCTGTCATTAAACCAAGACTCAGGTTTAGCCTTAGGCTGCCTAGCTTTTAATGGAGCCACCAAGTCCAGGGTGGTTTGACAGGAATAATAGAACCAAGAAATAAGCTCCTCTAATACCACGTTTCCACTGATGAGGTGCCCGTACCCATGCAGGTTCCAGGGACCCTGCGAACCCTTTAAGAACGGACTCATGTTTCCACTGTGCTTTGTAAACTGATCCTTTATGCATGATATGGGTGGTTCCTAGTCCGGTAAAGGAAGCCGGAGGGCACAAACACAGGAGAACATGGTCTCCTTTTCTTGTGCTGATAACATTTTACCCCCAAACACAAGTCTTTCAACATCTGTGTGCAGCACAGAGAGAGTCACAGACAGTGATTATGAGCAAGAGGACAGATTGCTTTGCTTTGCTTCCTTTTATAGGTTATGAACCAATACTGAGCAACAAGCTGCTGGGCCCTACCAAATTCATGACCATGAACATCACATCAAATTAGCCTTTTCTCAGATTACACACCTTGCAGAGAAAAGCATTATGTTTGAGGTTGTTATCTCACAGTGTCTACTTTTCTTTCAATGTTTATGAGATGATGAACGATGATCTTTTTGGAACAAAGCATAGGGATGATGGAGGTGTCTCTTATAAAGGAATGACAGTAATCTGAAACTGACAAAGATGGTGTTGCTTGCTTTGTGCTTCACAACATTTGTTAAGAGCATGGTGATCACTTCAGAGAAGACCTTAAAACCATACATGCGCACGTGGAGCCCCCTCCACAGGTTTTGCTTGAGCAGAGACAGGCAGAAGGAGCTGATGCAAGAGTTGTCCCAATTGAATACTTTAGTAGGATGGAACAGTGATCTGTTTAGCAGCTTTACAGTGAGAACAATTAAGTGTGCTAATAAAACATTCCAGAAAGCATATGGATGAAAGCAGCCAATTATGTTTTCGCAATGTACATTTTATTTACAAAACTGCAATAAAAAAAGTGTACAGTGCAATGACACATATTCCAAACTGTCCATTGTAAAGCAAAAATAAAATCAGTCCATATGTAACCGAATAGCTTTTACGTTTTATTTCCTTGTTGCTGTCCTTGCATTTCAGCCACCATGTACCCATGACACCCAGAAGCGCATTTGTGGATTTGTGCTCTATATGTCCGCATACTTAGTTCTCTGTTGTGGTCACGGAATTGTTCACCTGCCCTCTTCATGTAGTCCAGCAGCCCCTGAATGTGTTTTTCTTTTTCCTGTGGGTGCTCTGGAGAGGATGAAGCTGTCGATTCTGCTAGGTCGACGCTGCTGCAGGAGGGTGTAGACTTGTGAAGTCTGCTGAAGTATCTGAATGAAATACGCACATCTTCGTTACGATAATCATGCTGTTTCACAACAAATTTATTCCATAGTTTAATAACACTGGCTAGTTTGTCAAAGTTGTTCTATATGTACTTTTAGCCTCAATGTACTCATTCTGAATACGCTTAGTAGCTTATTCAGATGTTGATGCAGCAGAGGCAGAGCTCGGAGTTCTCTTTTTATTGTCCCTGTAATCCTTAAGCTTCTTCAATTTGTCTATAATTTGATCAGGTGTTGTCCCGTGCTGCTGGGGATGTTCCTGGGTGCCTGGGTTGTCCTGGCTGTTGTGCCTACTGGGCTTTGGGTCTGTTCACTGTCCCTTGGCTCGTGTGGTGCTTTGGGCTCCTTTCTGGGTGCCCGTGCTACCTGGGTGGGACTGGGTTGTGTTCTCAGCCTCTGTTTCGTTCTGTAGAGGTCCTCAGACACTGTTGTACACCTTCCTGCATGTTTCTGTCCTGGTACGGGGGGTTTCCACTGCTCCTTGGCCTTTGATGCAGGTTGCAGACAGTTGGGTTCTTGTTGCCATCAAGTGCTGTGATGTTTGGACTCACCACACTGACTGTTTTGGTTTCTGACACTCTTTTAGGGGTCTGGATGCTGGTCGTCACTGAGGTGCTTTTATTCTTGTTTAGTTTAATTTTATTTATTTATTTATTTTTTTTGTAAAGGGAAAGAAAAAAAATCTTCTGATGAGTTGGGCTCAGTACGTTAAATTTGGAAGGTATCACATGCATGAACATGGGCATGTATGCGCACAGGGACATGCATACATAAGCACATAAGCACATAAACACACACACACACCCACACACACACACACACACACACACACACACACACACATTCACTCTATGATAATAATAAAAAAGGGGGGACAATAATGTATTAAAACACTACCAACCAACAGATAGCCCAGTCTGTAGCAGATAGCATAAATGCTTTTTCTGTCAGTTTCCTGCTTGTTTATGCTGCATGACTGGGGTACCTGTCAAACTTTTTTCTCTGAGGCCCTTGGGGAATTTTTTTTTTTTTTAAAGTAAAAAATAAAAAACATGCAGGTTAGTTAACTTGCATCTCCCTGCTTCTCACACAGTCTTTAAGGATTAGCTGATAGCTCAGGAATCACTGTTATGTTTAACAGTCTTTCTTTCTTTGTTTATATCTGGTTGTGTTTATGTTTATGTTTGTGTGTAGTTGGGGCACCCAGGGTGACTTCACCACCACTCAGCCACTGCCTGCTGTGAAGGTGAAGCTATTTACTGAGAGCACAGGAGTCTTGGCTCTGGAAGATAAGGAGTTGGGGAGGGTAAGAAATTCTGATTCATTTTGCAGTCACGTTGCATTTGTTTAGCTTGTATACATTATATACATTAATGGTGGGAACACTTCCAGGTTGTGCTCCACCCAACTCCCAACAGTCCTAAGCAGTCTGAATTCCATAAGATGACAGTGTCTAAAGGCTGCCCAGACAGTGACCTCAAGATCAAACTGGCCATTCGCATGGACAAACCACAGAACATGAAGCATTGCGGGTAAGTGACTGTGAGATTTAACATGCCTGCGGCAATATACAGCATCTTGTGATATCATTATTGTGTTCACTACCATAGCAATCGTAAATTTGAAAAATTATTGTTCTAGTCTGTACATCTGAATAAACTTTTCTGAAAAAGGTAATATGGGAGAAATATGAGCTCTCCTTCTAGACCCTATTAGTATTTTTGGATAAAATAAAGGCTTTTCAGGTTGATATTAAAGCAGGCTAATAAGGAAATGCAATTTTCCAGCCTAGAAATTAAAAAAAGTACATGAGCTAGGATGTTTTTAATTGTGTAAATAAAGAAAGCAGTCCTAAAGATTTGTTTAATGTCTGAGTTAAAGGCCATATCCTTGTCAAAATGACACAGAAGTTCCTCACATCAGTACCGCAGACAAACATAATGCCATCCAGGGTGCAGTAGCCTTTTGATTATTAATAAATGTACTTGTCACTTCTGTAATTGCCACTGCTTATTGCCTCTGGCTCTCTGGGGCTCTTGCCCTTTGGCCGTGGGAACTCCGTCTAGGGCAAGGGTGTCAAACTCAATCATAGGATCGTCTAAAATTGAAGAACCAGTCTGAGTCATGGGCCGAACAAGATTAAAAATAATAATTTTAATCAGCAATATGAATTTGAATGCCCAGAATACAGCAACCTTTTCCTCAACACATTCAATAAGATATACAATTTTTATTTTTCTTCAAAAATAACATCAGGAAAAATGAATATATTTCAAGCTGATGAACATTTACAAATTTTTCAGGTAAAAACTGTGATGTGAATTTTGTGCGTTTCACAGTTAAACGCAGAAAAACACTGTGGTGGAGACCTGGTCTGGTCTTTTTTTTAATTTTACTTTTCATGAACTGACAGATTTCTTCAGGTACCTGTGTGATAAGGCACATCACCAAATTCAGAAACTATTTCCTTCAGAAAAGGCTGAAACTGCTGATGACTTTGCCTCTTATAAAGTTCACTATCTGTGTTGCAGTACTTATGACATGTTCTGTCTTCAGGACAGCACTGTCAGCTCACCTAGGTAGGTCTCTCTCTTCATCTTCTCCCGTATCTGTCCCACCAATCTGCTCTTTTTCCCGCACATCACAGGTGAGGAGAAGGGATAGACGGTTTACCTGCAATGTCAGGGATCAGGTCCTTTGCCTGCCTGTTTGGAAAAAAATCCCTGTTTTCCACTTTTCGTTTGGCCATTTTTGATGGTCAGACTAGCTTAAATGTCGCTGTAAAAAGTGGTGACCGATGTTTTTATCTGCTGATCACTGATCAATGAGTCATTGGCAACATGGAAAATGGGTTAGTACACAGGTCTTGACCTGTTTGGCAGCTGTTGCAGTGCATTGTGGAATTTGTAGTATATGTGGATGGAGCGTTATTTACCTGTAGGCCGGTTATAATAGCTATATGAAATCATCTCGTGGGCCATATAAAATTATATCACGGGCCTCAGGCCTTGAGCCTGACACATGTGGTCTAGGGTCTCCCTCCTTACTCCTCTGGAGTGTGCGCCTGATTATCATTGGGATGTGTGGCTGCAGGTCTTCTGAGCTCCAGTGGGCTGTGGATGGCCTGGGTCCCCTGGGTCTTTCCCTATTTATATCTAGATCCCAGGGGGCATTGTTACGGCTTCTCACCTTCATTATTGAGTACGTTTCACGACAGAGACATGCACATACACGCATACATTACAAGATAACACAGCAAGAATGTGTGTGTGTGTGTGTGTGTGTGTGTATGTGAATATGTGTATGTATGTGTACCGAGGTCTGTCCCCTTATTTTTTGTTTTCTCTCCTCCTTCTCTCTCTCTCTCTCTCTCTCTCTCTCTCTCTCTCTCTCTCTCTCTCTCTTCTTCTCTCTCTTCTCACTCTTTCCTTCCTTCCTGTCAGACCTGGCAGTCATATAAATAAAAGAAAAAGACAAACATTAACAAGAGCAGCCTGTAGAGAGCTTATAGAGCTCTACTTGTAAAAGCAAATGTGTTTGGCACAACAGTGCATTTGGATCATGATTTTGTTTGCAAAGACTGGCAAAGAAAAAAAAATATAAAATTGTTCTCCAAATACTTATGAACATTAGTATATTGCTTAGAAACTTATAGAGCTTATTGAATAAGATGCTTTGTTGCGCATCGAACACATTAAACTACCCAAAATATTTACAGTATTTAGAGTGCAATTAGAGATCAAGTTCTAAGTTTAGTAACTTGGATGTCAAAATTAAGAAAAGTAACAATTTAATTAATTAATTAATTATTAATTAATTAATTAAATTATCCTTTACTTGTCTGATATTAATTGTTATTTAAGTATTTCCTACTCTTTACAGTCCAATATTATGATTGATATGATATAAAAATCTCATTAAAATTCATAAATAAATGGATTTCTAATCTTAATCAATTGTAATATATTAATATAATATTTACAGTGTAGAGTTATTTTACAGTGTGCTGCACTTAAAAAGTATGTGGGTGTGTAAAAGGGTTCTTTGTACAAAAGATAATCGTTTGCTTCCCTCTTGTGGTTACTGCTTGCTACAGTCACAGACATAATTTCTCTATGACTGGGTGTGACCCCTTGCAGAGCCACATAGGGCCTGGACCGGCACACTCTAATATGCTCGTTAGGCATGGAACACCCCCCACTCCAGATGTACACTATACAGTAGCCTTTAACATGCACCAAGTCACCAGTGGCATATTTAAGATTATTTTGGAAACCAACAGAAGAATTGTATGGATTGAAGACAGCTGATTTGAAAAGTAACATGGTTTCTGAAACTATACTTGTTTAGAATGTAGTTATTTTACTAGTGACCTGGAGGATGTTAAGAGTTTAATGGTTCTATTCAGCTGTCACATTGTACAGACTTGGACTATCACTGGTATTCAAACTAATTTT